>PVKM010017474.1:0-25862 GCA_004027735.1 Carollia perspicillata
TTGTTTTCAATTGTTTAAAAAATTCACTGAAAATTGGACTCTGATCTGAGATCACCAAGCATAGGCTGTCTAGTTAATGAATAGGATAGGTAAAATTCAAATGAATGAGTTATTTTTAATTAATGGCTTATTTGTTAGACAGAAATCATCCAACCTCTGAAGTTTAAGCACAATATTTTTCTTTTTCATAATATTTTAAAATTGTATTTATTTTTCTTTTTTCATTTTATTTTATATTTCTCCACATTTTATTGTTTTCAAGTACAGTTGTGTCCATTTTCCCCCACCACTCCCCCAACCCCAGCCATCCCCCCTTCCCACCCTTGATAAGGATCAAGCACCGTGGTTTTCTAACAGTGTGTGTAGGCATGTGGGAAGACTGATTTTTCTCTGTACAGAGCTGTCTCATGCTTTGCAGGGTATGTGGCCTCCTGGCCACACACTTAAAAACAGAAGGACTTGAGCAACAGTGTGACAAATGAAAATACTGCACACATTTCCAAATGCTCCTTAGGGGCACAAAAAGAGGTACGGCCTGTGGTCGAAAACTTCTGATCAGATAAAAATAACAAAAATGGTGATTTAAAAAATCTGGAGCTTATATTATTGTGTGACCTATAGCAAATTATTTATCTCTGGGTCTCAATTTCTTTATTTGTATAATGAAGATAATAATAAGAAACCTCATAAGATTATTATTAACCTAATTGTAATTAATGAATGTAACAATGCAAAAAAGTTCCCAGTGAGTCACCTCATGAACACTAGGCAAACAGTATATAATTAATAACTTCTCTTGCTTCTTTCTTTTACTAAATTTAAAATTTCCTTTCATAAGAAAGTCCGGGCCTGGTTGCTGGGCAGCCAGGCCTATTGTAACGGATGTGTCTGGACATGAAACAAAGGACCCCAGAAAGTCAGTTTGGGGATGTAAATGTCCCAGAAATGGACCACAGTCTCCAGAATCCATTTGAGAATTACACTCGGTCCCAATTTGTGGATATATTTAACTTACCTGGAAATTTAATTTTCACTTCAATAATCAGTTTGTCATGTTGTTCAGTGATCAGTTTTCTATAAACAGTTTATTTTTCTGTTGTAGACTAGCTTATGGATAGAAGCAACCTCTAAGAAGTAAATAAAACTTTCCAAGTCTGCCATTTTAGAAAATGGTCTTGTTTGTTTGTTTGTTTTTTGTGATTGGTGAAAAAAATCACACTGAGTAGGTTACCAGCCATCTTCCTAAGAAGTTGGCCTTTGGAGAACCAGCAGTGGTAATGAGGTGAACATCTTCCCCATTTCTGACATATGTTTGTACCTTTAACTTTTGTGCACACTGAATTCTCTTCAATTCTGTGTGTTTCTAAAGCACAGTATCACATACACAAAACCCTGGAAGCACTTTTTAAAATGTTTAGCTTGTTGTAACTTTTGAATCCATAGTATATGTAATCCCAGTATCAGAGCTCTTTATTTCTCTTCAAATGCAACTCCAAAAAAAAGTAAAAATGGAATTCTATACCTCACACAATTATCAGTATCTCATTGGAAATGGAAAGTAGCCCATAGAAGAGATGTTCACAAGACTCTTTGTTACCAATATTCAGTAGACAATTATTGAAATTTTATTAGCACTAGGTCAAGGCCAGGGAGACCAAGATGAGTAGCATGGACAGTCTGATGATGTAGATTAAGAGCAATAATAATAACAATGGCTACAATAGTGCTTATTGATTCAAATGTTTCAAGGAATGTTTGAGAACATTAAAAGTATTAATTTAACTCTCACAATAATCCTATGAGGGAATTAGTCTTATTGTTTCTATTTTACAAATGAGAAATTTGAGTCCTAGGAAAGTGAAGTGACTTATTGTATGTCACCAGCCAATGGTGTGACAGGATTTGAACCCAGCCAACCTGCCTCAAGGCTTTAGAACAGTAAAGGGGATGACTCAGTCTTTGGAGGACCAGAGCGGGAGGCTTTGCAGAAGAGCTGTCCTTGGTGTTCTGCTTCAAAGGAAGAATGAGTGTTTACTCCTCAGGCAGGTAAGAAGGATGCCAGGCAAAGGGAACAGAATCTGAACAGACCTAAAAGCTTGCATTTATTTATTTGTTTGTTTGTTTGTTTGTTTATTCATTCATTCATTCAATCCTCACCTGAGGACATTTTCAAATTGTTTTTAAAGAGAGAGAGAGGAAGGGAGGGAGAGAGAGAAAGAGAAATATCAATGTGAAACACTGATCAGTTGCCCTCTCTTATGCATCCTGACTGGGGATTGAACTCACAACCTGGGTATGTACCCTGACTAGGAATCAAACCCATGACCTTTTGGCCTACAGGGCAATGCTCCAACCAACTAAGCCACACTGGCCAGGGCCAGGCTTAAAAGTTGTTAATGCTAAGTGTGCTATAGCATGGGTGAAGTGTCACCTAAAAAGGGGAAGTAAGGGAGTGACTACCCAGCACCCCACGTGGAAACAGGAGTAGGATAGGAGACTAGTAGAACCATGCAGCCAGCCCACAGCAACCTAACCCAAGGGGCACAGGGAACAAATCCCCAAACTTATTCTCTTCTCACATTCTAAGCTTGTACCTATGCTGCCTGTTGTCTGAGAGTAGCTGGAAGTCCTCAGGCAAATGAATCCATGGATGCTGTCTGTAGGGGTCAGCCTCCCTAGGCATAGCAGGGTGGGAACACTGGACAGTGGACCTGGCAGGGCAAATGTACAAACTCCAGAACAAAAAAACAATACCTTATGAAAGAGTCTGGGCACACAGTGTGGGGCAAAAGTAAATGTACAGTTGTTCTTAAGGAAAATAATACAATAATAAATAAATAATAATACAAGAATAAAGTCTATTTTACATTACTCGCAACTTCAAACCTACTCTTCTGCCATCCCATATTTTTTGAACGATTTTAGACAAACTTAACTTTGAGTAGTTTCTGAAGGTCAAGTGTGCTGACTGACAGTAGAATACCTATTTCTTTCCCTAGAAAAAGAAGATCACGAAGCCATAGTTATATTTCATGGGAATCTGTTCCCAGATGTTTCTGAAACTTGACTCCACACAAATACAGTAGTAATTTAATACAAGCTCACATTGAGCAGGTTCAAAAGTAACTTTTTTCAATTGCCTCTAACTTAATTAATATTTTCATAATTAGCCAGGAGACTTCCTGAGTGAAGAGGAGATATTTGGATACTTTCAGTTATTAGTGAATTATCTGGGCACAGAAACAGCCTTATGTTTCTTTCAGGCAGAAAAATAAAATGTTACTTTCATCTGCTTCTAATTCAAAAGTAGACAGAGTAAATTTGATTCAACATTATTTTTTTTAAATCACCTTTTGGCTGAGATCATGCATGGAAAAATTCAACCCCAAAGGACAGAATTTTGGAACATAATATGGAAGCAAATAAGTGGGCTGGTTGGAAAAGGAAGGAAGACTATTCTAGTTGAAATCTATAAATAATATGAACTTACCCATTAATGTTCACTTTTGCAAATTTAAGGAGAGGATTATGGCGCTACCACCAAGGAAGATGGAATACCTACTGCTATGGAGAAACTGAGTAGAATTTGGATAATTGAACTATTTGATAATAATTATAATAACTAACATTTGTATTTGTCCAGACGCTGTAATAAGCACATTTATTTAATCCTCTGTCTATAAGGCAAGTTTCATTATTAGCTTCATTTTACGTACAAGTAAAATAAGGTTTGTAGAGATTAAATGACCTTCCCAAGGTTCTATATCCAATAAATGACTTTGATGAGCTACAAATTCAGGTCTTTTTGACTTTATAGGCCAACATGTCTGTGTTAAGAAAAGGAGAGTAAATGGCAAGGTAGCACTGCAAGAAGCATACTGGTCTCCAGTGGGTTGAATTAATTTATTGGAATATCTGGTAAACATGAAAAGATAGTTGATGGTCCATTATCTCTGTGTGTGGATATACAATGTCTTTCTTCACTTTGTACCTGAACTACTTATATTTCCTGAGCAGAGCTCAGAGCCATGGACAGACTTTAGAGTCCTGAGGACACTAAAGCTAGGAAAAATGAAGAATGTTTTTTATGAGGAATATATGAGCAGCCATGACTAGCTCCTATGGCTGACCTTGACCGTGTTGTGTTTTAGAGAAAAATGCCCCCAGGAACTTCATGTGGTACAAACTGTTTGTTCTATAGGCTGGTAACTTCAAATGTGGGCAGTGTCCCCTGGTATGCCTGTTCTTTAAAATGGTGATCAATCAGCTGATACAGGTGAAAAATATGTGTTAAACTTAGTATATTCAGGATCAATCAGTTAACAGGTAAAATATGTACTATTAGATTTTCAGACTAAATCATCTCTTGAGATTAGTGTATGTACATTGTTTTGATGCTGTCTAAGACTAAGAACCCGCTATATCTGCCGTTCTGGGGTTAGGTAAATAAGGCTGAGGCAGATGAGAAGCCCTCCATGAGTTATTGACTTGACGAGGTAGCTGTTTCCATGTTCGTGCAATCCATATTTCTATAGCTATTGACCTTTATTACCTCCCCATTCATATTTTATGATTGTCCATTGGAAAACACTTATCAATACAGAAAAGATTTCTGTGTCACTAAAGTGACATGTTAGGGCTGTCCCTTTTCCCCTTTCTTTGCTCAGGAATAAATATGATGGCTTTTGGAGATGGCATGTAGAGGTAAGGCAGCACTTTGAGGCAGTGGGGCTGTGATAGCAATTATTTGTTGCACTCGTGTTAAGAGGGTCTGAGAGGCAAATGGATAATCTATGAAAGATATAATCTTAACCAGAAATGCTGGCCAAGGAGGGGTGAGGGGCATCTCATTCCTAGCAAGTCATGCTCTAGCATATTTCTAGGTGCATGTGTTGAGGCAAACCACCTGTGTGGGGAAGGTGAGGCAATCATGCAAGAGAATCATTTGGCCCAGACCTTGGGCCTACCGGTCTGTTTTGGTGTTGCCTTATCACATTACCTGCATTCTCACTTCAGGGAATTTGCAAAGGCTGAGGCATTGTCTCCAGAAAGACCCTCACTGAAATGCACATTACGTTACCTGGGAAACAAAGGTGGATCAGTGGCATTATGGGTGGGGAACCGCCCCCAAAATGGAATTACATTCTGGAGGGTGAGAGACCCTTGTAGTACAGGCTTCCCCACTGGGTGAGTGTTCTAGGAATCTATCTGTATCCGTGTACCAGCAGGCAGTGTTGTGAGATTCTGCATTCAGCTTCAGTGAATTTTGTTAAAGGCTCTTTCCACCCCTTTGCCCATTTCATGATGGGTGATTTACAAGTGCACCTGCCCACACTGTGCCGAGTGTGCAGCAGTCTTTGACCAAAAATGGCATGACCCCATGCTCCACCCGCCCTATTCACCAGATCTCACCCCTGAGAACTTTTTTTGTTATTGTTTACCCAGATGAAAAAAGTCCTTAAAGGGAAATGTTCTGCTAATATGGAAGAGGTAAAAAAAAAGGCAAACAAAAATAATTGGCAGAAGCACTAAAAGCATCAAAATCAATGAGTTCAAAAACTGTTTTAAGCAGTGGAAAAAAATATTCCAGTAGGTGTATTGCATCAGATGGGGAGTACTTTAAAGGTACCTGAAGTTTAAACATGTAAGAACAGATACACATTTTTTTTATAAATAAACTGTGGGGTTTTTGTGTCTCCCCCACCCCGCCCCATAAGTAAATATGAGCTTCACAACCTGCAGCTTGGGAGCAGGGCAGAGTCATTGCCTGGGGGGTGGGGCTGTTTTGATGGCAGCAAGGAGAAACCCAGCAGGAAGCTGAGAGGATGATACAGGACAAAGCCTTCAGACCAAGGATGAGGATAGTGTTTGGGGTGTGGGAGTTAGCCATGGTAAAGTTCAAGAACAGTCAGTGGATGGATAAATAGAAGAGTCAAGGATGTGACTTGACAGGAAGATCCCCAAAGAACAACTGAACCTCTTTTCCTGTCTCTCAGTTTTACTTTGGTCAGCCCTGTCTGCAAAGGCAGTGGCCTCTGGTAATATATTCCTATAACTGTGCTTCTTTATTCAGGGTTTTATGTACATGGAAGTTGAGGTTAAGAGACAAAAACTTAGGTGCTATTTCTATCGCTAACTTTGGGGCTTTGAATTTGGTTACTCTTTCTGAGCCTTTTAGAATTAAGGTTCACATCTGCCCTACTTCATTATTGCAATGTCAACAAATGTGAAGTGACTTCGAAAAGTTTAAAATGTTATGTCGGCCCTGGTTGGTGTGGCTCAGTGGATTGAACACTGGCCTGAGAACCAAAGAGTCGCTGGTTCAATTCCCACTCATGGCACATGCCTGGGTTGCAGGCCAGGTTCCCCAGTGCAGCGTGTGCAAGAGGCACCCACACAGTGATGTTTCCTTCTTCTCTTTCTCCCTCCCTTTCCCTCTCTCTCTAAAAATAAAAACTGAAATAAAATCTTTAAAAAATGTTATATCAATGTAAGGATAGGTATAATAAAAATACTCTTCGAAATCTCAATATTATATACTTAGAACTATTTAATTGCTACATAAATTTCCATTTTTATAAAGATGCATGTTATCTTCATATGTACATATGCATGAATACAGACATACACAGACACTGATTTTCCCCTTTCTCTATAAATTACTGTTACCAATTGACAGGAAAAAAAATAGAAGAACATTTCATAAGAGGTTAACTAACAGAATGT
This sequence comes from Carollia perspicillata, assembly GCA_004027735.1. Classification (NCBI taxonomy): domain Eukaryota; kingdom Metazoa; phylum Chordata; class Mammalia; order Chiroptera; family Phyllostomidae; genus Carollia; species Carollia perspicillata. The sequence continues at coordinate 6,727 of PVKM010017474.1, forward strand.
GGAAAAGTATAAAGATAATGTGCGAAAATAACCTAGACAATGAGATGATATTTTTAATAAGGAACTGAAACCTACAGTACATATGAGGTATTTAGTTTTGAGATTGTAAAGCAGAAAAGTTAGCCAAGTTTTATCTTCTAACTTAACTTCCTATACTGGGTCTTCACGGGAAATAGTTTGACCAATATATGGAATACCATTTCTGTAGATCCTAGGCTCTTTTATTAAGTCTGTAGAAAAATTGCCTCACCAAGAAAATATGAGTAACCACTTCCATTTTCCCCACTGTAATCTGTTTCTTATTGCAGGGTCAGCGTATTATCAAATGTGGAATCAATGGTTCCCTTAGATGTAATTAGACGGGCAACGATTTAACCTGGCTCATCTTATTCTCAACCTGCCGGCTCTCAGGGGCCCTGTACCTGTGTGTTATGAGCATTTTAGAGAAGTTTCCTCAGAAATGAGAGACTCATGTAAAGTAAGATGTGTGTGGTGTGTACAAGGAGTTTTTTGTTAACAAAGCTAAGACAATTAAAAACACGAGGTTTTAAAAAGACTTAGTAGAAGTTAGGACTAATCTATTATACATGAGATAACTGGAGTTGTGAAAAAATAACATGCTTTTAGAAGTGAAGCATTCCAACAAGAAAGCAAGTATTTGGGGTTACTTATTTACCTGACCCCGTAAGACTGATGGAGTAAGAAAGATAGGCGTTAAAGGAAACTCCTAATTATAAGAGATAAAGGAGACACCCCTGTAGTGTGGGAACTAACTAAGGCTAGGTATGTATTTCTGTATTCTTGTCTCGATAGATCTCTTTGAAACAAAACCCGTTTAGGGGCTGGAACCCTCAATTAAATAGTGGTATAACCTATGCAGTGGGATTCTTTCTTTAATTGGTTAAGTTTATTGGACTTAAATGTAACATGGATGATGGAATTTGATTTATGACATCATCTTTAAGATTGGCTATGTATGCTCATAGGTTAGCCATACATATGCATTGTTAGCTATGCATACTTATGTGGTTATGTGTGTATCCTTACAGGATGGGTGAATCACTGGTGTCTGGGCAGCTTTGCACTTGAATGTTGGGTACTCCTTGATAGATCTCAGCACTCCAGCCAGCTGGTCCAGTAGATAGAGGATCTAATGTCAACAGGACCCTTACCCCGTCCATGTGCTAATGTTGTGTGGCTGATACCTACCAATGAGAGCATTGTTCCTCTCTTGCTGGAAAAGAAAAATACAATTCCTTAGGACATGTAAGATTCCAGAGGAACTCTGGATCCTTCTCTGCCACCTACAGGTACACTTTCCTGCTCAGAAAGGCAAGCTAGAGTAATTTCCAATTCCCTTCCATGGTAGTGATCTCTCTCCATTCTTCCTCTACTGCAGCTTGGAAACTTCAAGGTGACATTAAAGCTTGTGTGTTCCCTGCACTTACCTAATCTAACTTTGTGTATAGTCATAGTTATTCAGAGGGAAAAGAAACTGCTTATAAATTTATCTCTGAACTAGAAATTTAATGCATACTTCTTGGCTAACGTGTGTCTGTCAATTTTTTTTTCCGTTAGAAATTGAGCCATTGTTTCAGGAAATTAAATCTAGCATTCCTTCATGCTATCACTATTTAATGTTAGAAAGTTTCATGGTATGTTGGAGTTGGCTTTTTACATAAGAAGATTTAAGATCCACTTTTTATTTATTTGGCAAGTCATTCAATATATCCTGGACCGTGGACTCATCTGGGTTACAGAAATGATAATAATACTTCTATCATGGGTTCTCTTGGGAACTTGTGAAATATTAGTGAATTTGCTTTCTTAGCTCTAACACCTTATCAAGCAGAAAAAGTTATTCTAAAGTGTCCTCAAATGTTTAATTTACATCTTTTAAGTGTGCAATATCAATCAAGTTTTGTATTTTATTAAAGTTTTTACATATCACAAAATAAAACTGTTTATAGCTTTGCTCCTCCTGTGTTTCTAATCTTCAGGGATTGTCTAAGACCATTCAGCTGTTTTAATCATAATTTAACAACTGCTTTTACACAAATAGGCAAACATCAAATATCATGCTCCACGAGCAAGCTATGCATGTCTCTGATAGTTCTATCTCAAAATGCTCCCCGGGCAAGCTCACCATGGGTGCTCAGTACATATGTTTTGAGTCAATTCTGGGAAGAAAGCAACCAGAGCATGTGGCTCTGACTCTCCAGTCCTCCCATCTTCCTCTGCATGAGTCATCAACGAGAGGGGGCAGGTTGTGGTAGACACTGGAGGGGTCTAAGATTTCATTTCAAGAGCAGGTCCAGGATTTGGTTCTTCATGGGAAGGACCCAGGGTGCCACTTTTAGGAAGGTCTTGTTTGTCCCTGAGGACTGAGGAGAAGTCCAGAATTCTGTACCTGCCAGAGCGGCCAGCTGACATGATTCCCTTCAACAAACATTGCACCAGCCAAATTTCCTGGGAATGCTTGCCTAGTCCAGTTGACCCTGGAGGGTGTGGATGGGGCAGTTATGTGAGTGGGCTGAGTTGCTCCCTACCCCTGAGATTAGGAGAGAACTACCATATATTCCTAAGAGGTCCAGGAGCAGAAAGTCTCAGCCAAGGGTGAACAATTTGACAATCGTTCTCTCCAATGCTTCATAATGATAGAGACAGCATTTTCCTTTATTCATTTTCTAGTTTTCCATTGTTCCAAAAAATGTTGTACCTTAACTGGACTGCTCAAGGCTTATATTCCATAATGAGGCAAGGACAAGTTACAATTTAAGGGCACTAGCAATCTGAGAGGGGAAGACCTGTCTGATTGCCTGGAACATGCAGTACCCATTGAATTAGAAACAATGAAAATGTCAATTGAGATATTTCATAAAAAAAAACACTAAAGCTCTCAACTGAGTAAAATTGGAGCACAAAAAAGGACTTTTGTTTTGAAATTCAATAGATGCTCTTTCTTTGTCTGACTTACTTCGCTTGGCATAATACCCTTCAGGTCCATCCATGTTGTTGTAAATGTTAAGATTTTATTCTTTTTTAGGGCTGAGTAGTATTCCGTTATATATATATGTACCACATTTCCTTTATTCATTTGTCTATCAATGGACACTTAGACTTCTTCCATTATCTTAGCTATTATAAATAATACTGCAATAAATATAAGGATGCATATATATTTTTGAGTTTTGGATTTCACAGGGATGTAAATTATAGCATAGAGAATATAGTCAATAATATTTTAATAGTTATGTATGATGCCAGGTGAGTACTAGACTTATCAAGGGGATCACTTCATAAGTTATATAAATGTCTAACCACTATCATACTCCAGAAATTAACATAATATTGAATGTTAATTGTAACTAAAAATTAAAAATAAAACATCCAATAGATGATTTGAAAAAACACATAGACATTGTTGAAACCAGAAGATGTGGGTAGAACATCAACAGAAGAAACAGATGACCCACAAACTGGCAAAGGTATAGAAACCAAGAGAGGAAAGTGAGAGGCTTAGAGGGCAGGTTCAGGACTAAGATGCAATCAGTGTGGTTTCAGAGACAGGAAGGGCGATACTTATGCAGATGATAGGAGAAAATTTCCCTGATCTCACAGGACTTGAATCAGCAAATTGACTAAACTGACTTAGTCTCCTGCAAGAAGGATGGTCAAGTAATATTAATATTGATCTCCTAGCATGCACACAAGGACATAAATATTTTGTTGAATGAATGAATTTTTATGTGCAGTTTCTTATCTCATAAGATTAGTTAATATGTCCACTGTGCCATACACCCCCTTTTGTGTCTGTAGCTGAATATTTCTACAGCGTATCTCTCAATAGCAGGAGTCCCAGTGTCAGCCCTTGGTAGTGGATCTTCCTCTCCATGAACCAGCCGCAGGTGGGACTATGGGCTGTAGGCTGTAGGGGTTACATATGAATTTTGTGGGGTCAGACAAGCCTCAATCCCAATTCTTTCTCTCCTCTTCCATTTTAGAAGAACAACATTACCTCAGTGAAATTCAGTTTCTTCACCTGGTAAAGCAAATATTCATCTTCAATGGTGGTTGTAAAGATTACATTTGTTCATGTGAGTAGAATTCTTTTGAAATTTCTGACACATAGCAGGCACTCAGTGAATATCAGTTATTTTATTTTTTCTCGTTTTCCCATCTTCCAGACTCATTTAATGCATCTTCCTGAAAAAGATTCACCAAATGGGTTAAGCTATGTCGTTCAGACCTAACATAGCCAGGGAGAGCTTGGAAAGATAGAGGGTCACAGAGACTCCAGATACCTTCCCACCCTTGGGTTGTTGCGGCTCTGGTGATGCAAAGGAGAGCAAAAAGCGCACCTGTGTAAACAATGAATTTCATGCCAATTGAATGTATCCAAAGGCAAAATCTCCAATTCAGCAGTATTTATCGAAACTTCCTTTAATGTTTATCTGAATAGTCTCTGTGTGATGGTCAACTGTATTCCATGTTTAATATAGTTTTAACAATAATTTATATCTCATAGTTACGATGTTCCCTAGATGCCATTACTTAGTAAGATCATTCGATAATTAAAGTTTATTCCTCTCCCCTCTCTCCTTTGTCTTTTAAAATCGTCACTTTGAATGAATCTTTAAAAACATATTTAGTAATTTAGCTTTTCTCAACAAATACTTAGCAGATATTTATTTTGCATTAGACCCTGTTAACAGGAGGATTTCAAAGGCAAATGAAACATTCTCTGACCTTACAAAAGTAAGGGTTTAATGAGAACATCAGCAAGTAAATAAACAGATCGCGTGCTAACATACATCGAGAGAAACCTAGGGTGCTTTTAACTCAGACTTGGAGAGTTAGAGAATGGGTGCTCTATCAGCCTAGTCTTAACGAAGGGTTAGGCATAGGAAGGCAAAATGAGTGAAGTGGGATGGAGAGATCCGAAGGGCAAAGGGAATGTAGACACTGGCAGTAAAGGAATAGTGAAAGCAAAAGGTCAGACATTATAGACAGCTTTGCAGAGTGCCTGTGAATACTGATTAAAAAAATCTTTACTGTAATGCTGATTACAAAAAATCATGGCATCGACTGTGCCGAAGGTCTGGGGTCCATGGTTCCTTGACTACTTCTTAACCAGAATAGTCTGCAATTCTCATTCTATCTGACAAAGTCCCTTGAGATTCTGCTGTCTGGGGACATGTTCCCCTGAAGAGAGAATATCAGAATGGACTGAGCAGAAGCATGTGTATCTGTGAAAGCATCATGCTTGTTTTCCCCCATTGTGAATCTCAATAGATTGAATTCTCAAGGATTCAGACTCCGCCCCACACACCTCTCTTTTTTCAATACCAAACACTGAATAGATCCATATCCCGCAGTCATACAGAGGATAGGATATTTCCTCTGTATGAAAGGAGTCCATGAACTCCTCGTCCATTTCCTAGATTCATTCTCTTGGCCACCTTCCATTTCTTAAAACCTCCATTCTGCTAGCGCCAGATAATATGTCCCATTTGGTTAAAAATTCTTACCATCCAGGGCTCACTGGTCAACATATACAGCTACACTCTTGTTTCCATTTGCCACACATTCTGAGGCCCAAGCCCTGTACTCCTGTGCCTCAAGAAGACTCAATCATGGTCCCCAATACAGACTTTAGGCTTTTAAATCAACTTTCAGACCAAAGAACTTAGATACTTATTCAATAAGAATACTTATTGGCCATGAAAGTTATTTCCTCTTCATTTTGAGGTGTTGATGTTGGTTTATTTAAGAGTAAAGGTTAAAAAGTAGGGAAGAGAGAAGAGAAGAGGATTTCATTATACTGGTAATTTTATCAAAATCATGTGCACTTTATGCAAAGATAATGTCATTTTTGTGCACAGAAACTATTCATTAAAGAGTGTGTGTGCACACACAATGACATTCCCCAAAACAAAGAAGCAAACAGACTCTGCTAATACAGGCAGCATTCCAAGTACAGAAGCATCAAGTGGGGTCTAAACCGTGCATAGATTATTCTTGAACAGGAAAAATTTGTTTTTTTAAGTTAAGAATTATAATCTTAGTATATATCTAAATCTAATTATGTAGTTCTGACAGCATTCTTCTTTTTGTGGGAAGAAACCACAATTTCTCTCTCTCTTATGCATTGCAGCAATTGGTCACATGCTCTGAAGCATCAGATGTTGTTATCAAGTACATGTTTTCATAAACTGGGGGACAGCATTTCGTTGTTGTTTTGCTTGTGCCTATCCCCCTTGTACTCATTTTATCTCTTTACGATGACTCCAGTTAAGTCTGCAAGGCTAATCCATTAGTGTTCTCTCCTGCAAAATCCCAGAAGTAGGATTGGTGATATTTTTAAAAATTTTCCATTGGGCTTTGTTGTTGTTAATTCAAGAAAACTGGAGATGTGTTTCTCTATTCATCCTCGATATAGAAAAGAAAAGGCTAGAGCACCGGCATTCCAGTTCCCAGAGCCGTCTTTCTTCTTGTCTATGCCTCCACTTCTCCTGATTTCTCATCATCCAGCGTTCACATTTCCTTCCCTCTATAATCTTCATTGTTTATGAACAACGATCAGGCAGTCAAATCTTCAATTCAGTGGCAGAGCAAGCTGCCCCTAAATGATCAAGGCAGCTCATCACAGCCCCACAAGGTACAGTATCTATTATAGGGAACAATTTTCATAGACCTTACAAGAGATTATAACTTTCTAGATTGGCATAAACCTGTAAAACAATGCCGATTTCTCAATGTTGGAAGGGAAGAATGAGGAGGTATGCCGAGCACACCTAGACTGTTATCACTGTGATTTCAGGCCTTCTTAAATCTAGAACCGCAGCCACTCCATCATCACTATGAGGTTCATAGAGGTAGAAATGATACTGATAGTGACTGTATTGATCAATGATAAAATAAGATGTTCGGGAAGAAATACTCTATTTTTAAAAAAAAAAAAAAAGGATGTTCTGGGATTTGGGAAAATTGGCAAAAGCGTCCTAGCTTATCAAATGAATGAATGAATGAATGAATGAATGAATGAATGAATGAATGAGACAAAATCCAGGTTGAAGGGCAATTCAGTCAAGCTACCCTAACATAGCCTGTATTTTTGTCTATTCAAATGTGTTTGCCCTGGAGCCAAACAGCCAGCTGTGTTCTGCTGGGTGATGTATGAAGCAGAAAGAACACTGTCTAATTTTTATATCCAGTTGAGCCTGAAGTACCTTAAGATGGGGAGAGAGATGGCATGTCTCACTCCCACTCAGAAATTATTATTCATGCAAGAATCACTCATCGGCTATCCTGGTAGCCCTCCCTAATTCCATTAACCCCTCAACCACTGGGTGGGAAACAGGAGGAGCTTGTGATCTAATTAAAATTAATTGGTTGCATGCCATTTAAGTATGAACTTTTTGAGTTTTGTTTCATTTGGAGGGGGTGGCTGTGTTTTATTTATTTTCTGTTTCCTTTTTGGGCAGTGGTGAATACCCTCAAGCTCTCTTCTCATACATTTCTTACACTTTTAATTTATTTCGGAATAGTCACCTGTATTACGGTTAAGTGCCTATGCAAATAAGGTATGTCACAGACTACTTATTTAGTGATCTCATTAAGTAGAATATTCTCATTGGAAGGCCTTTCGATCTGGGCAGTTTAGTTCAGTCAATAGCCCTGGGTTTTTAGGGAATTCTGAGAAGTTGTTGTTTAGGCGTTTTGGTTTCCTAGTCACTCCACAAAAACACCTATATAGAACTATTTAGAAATTATCTCAGAAGTAAAATCAAGTGCACGGGAATTGAACAAAGGGCTCCTTGCCTTTAACAAAAAGCAAACAAAGAATGGGGCAGTGATTTATCTCCCAAGTCTAGATAATTATTATTTTAACCTTGCATTTACTTGACTGGGGAGTCTATTGAAATAATGTCTACAAGCTGTTTGTCTAGCATGTAGAGTTAAAAAGGAGACTGAGGAAACAGAAAATCAATAAAACAATAAATTAAAACAATAAATTTATAAATTTATTTAATTTATAAATAAATTAAAAATCCAGCATAGTTGTCAGAGTGTACTAAACCAGATCTAATTGTGATGCGAGGTATTAAAGATTGTATAAAATACTTAATAGGTGCTAAAAAGCTCTGTAAATTTTATAGCCATCTGTAGATAAGAACTTGTGGAAACTCAAATGTTAAAAGAAGAGTGACATATGGGTTTAAAACAATACTTCTGCTCTCTAGTTCACCAGACACCAGGAGCACAATGTGCCCAGGCTCGCTTTCCACTGTGTCGGGAGGTGAATGGCAAGAAGACAGAGCATGCCACAGCCCAGCTTGGGTAGGTGCGCCGTGCACCACTGCTGTGGGGAACAGAAACAACAGTCTTCAAATGGAGTCAAATTCCACATGGACTGTTTGCTGCAGTAGAAAGCAGAGTGTCACTCTGTTGGCCAGCAGCGTAAAATTCTGGATCCAGACTAATTGGGTTCAAATCTCAAATTCATCCCTGTGTGGCCTTGGGCCAATAGCTTAGCCTCTGTGCTCCAATTTTGTTGTCTATAAATCATGATAATTATGGCACCTATCTCATAGTTGTCATGGGTATTCAATGAGTTAATATTTGTAAAGAGCTTAGAACAGTGATTAGTACATAGTGAAGTTATTTTTTAAACTTCTTATTTTGGAATAAGTAATGCCCTCGTAATAGCTGAGTGTATATTATTTTTGTTGTTGCTGTTGCCAATTTTAAGTCAGCATTTTGTACTAAGTGAAGTGTCTTTAGTTCACATCCCACCTCATTTTGTAAAGAAGTCCCTGGCCAATCCATCACTGATCTGTATCTCTGAGTGGAAAGGGAACAGATATCTGCTGAGTACTCCCAACCTGCTTGGACTTTTATGTATGTTATTATCTATCGTATTCACAGTAACCATATGACTAGTTCTATTTGTCAGACAAGCAAACTGAGGAAAACCTAGCTAATACTTCTTCCCTTAGTCTTAGTGTGAACATAGAGTGAATGAAGACAATGATACTTCCTATTTAGAACATCCGACTAAAGAGACTCATAAACAATAAAATCATATGACTTAACAGCTCTGAGGAGGAAATATCAATGCTTTTTCTGACAAGTTGGTCTGGGTTTCTGGAGTGTCTCTGACTTAAATCAGCCAAAACAGTCACTTCTTATGGCATATACCCTCTCCAGCCCCCAGCTGGGCAGACCAGGTCTAGGCGTAGTTCATTGCCAAGGGCTGCCTTAGGGTTCCTCCTTGGCATCTCCCTCCTCCACAGAGGCAGGACTACCTAGTGGCTTCTTTGCAATAATCATAAATGTAGCCTCAAAAGGATTTTGCATTCTTTTGAAGCTAGGGTCAGGGTCAGGATTAGGGTTAGGGTTTGCCCTCTGGCAGAAAAAGTTAGTATGGAGTGGAGTGGTGTGGTAATGATGAGTTCTGCCCTCCTCTCTAGCATGTGGTAGGATTAGCACCTGCACCTTTGAGGTTCGGTGTGACCATGTGACTGGCTTTGGACTGTGAGAAGTGATGCAAGTCCCACCTCATGAAGGCCCTGTCGATGAGCAAGAAATTAATCGTGTCATTTTAAGCCAATTACCTTTGGATGCTTGTTAGGACAGCATAGCCTAACCTGTCCTGACCTATACAAGTAGTTCTGATATTTAGGGTGCGTCAGAATCCCATGGAGAGTTTGTGAAAACAGACGGCTAGGCTACATCCTGGAGAGCCTGACTCAGTAAATCTGGTGTGAGGCCTGAGAATTTGCATTCCAACAAGCTTCCTGGTAATGCTGATGCTGCTGACCTGAGGATCGTAATTGACAACCACTGGGCGTCTCTACCCTGTGAAGAAAGCAAGCTTTTCTCTGCTGTCTTCCTGGAGCCCTCTTGTTTATACTCTCTCACACTTTGTTCACACCATTATTGTAATATATCATATCATACCATATCATAGTAAAAGCATAAATCATCTCTTTTAATGTTTGTTCACATAATTTATAACTTAATATCTAGCCACTGGGAACATAGGCATGGGGACTGGTAGAATGAGCTCTCACAGATGATAAGTCACTTCATTGGCACTGAAAGACTGGCCTGAATGAACTCAGTGTCTGTGCTTCTGTCCTGTCTCATCTCCTTTTTATTTCGCAGAGCTGTATTGGGAAGGGCCACCGCATGACTTGTCATTGGCTACATGTACTGGCTGTATGAGACGTTTCTGGGGAGATGAAGCCTTGTGAGCACTAGGGTTCAGGGGTGAGGGATTGAGACAAGTATTCGATTACTACATCTACTTTATTCAGAAGGGTGCCCAGCTTGTGACTCCAAGAATATGATGGGACAAATCATATGCATTGTCATTTAATCTCTCAGTAAGGAAACAATTGTGGACTTCTCTGAAGATTACGTTTCTCTGTGAAACTGCATTATTTTGGTAGCTAGGCTGTCCCAGGAAATGAGTAGATTTTGCAATGCATAATGAAGACAAAGTGTTAATGCACTTTAATCATCTGAGTAGTTTTCTCTGTTGTAAACATCCCATTTGGTGCCAGTTCCCAAGGAATCCACTCTGCATCCTTCATGACCTGGTTTTGTTGTTAACGGTGGAGCACCGTGAAGGCCAGCTCTAGTCTCCAATGCACACAGTTCTAAATGATTTCTGATGGAGCCAGGGAATTACTATTGACTTGGAATAAAATAACTTCCATTTCCCCAGGAAACTCTGTTGTGACTTCCTTTTGTTCTTTTCATTTTTCCCTCTTTTCCCTCCTTTCCCTCCCCTGCCTTATCCCCTTCCCTTCCTTCCCTTGTCCTCTGCTCCCCACCTCTCCCCAGCCTTCCCTTCTCCCTCTCCCTCTCTCTTTTTCTTGGGCTCTCTCTTCCTCCCTCCCTTTTTTCACCCCCTTTTTCCTTTCTTCCTCTCTTTCTTCACTGTGATTAGCATTCACCTGCATGTTCTTCAATGGAGGGCCTCTTGAGATATTTTTTTACATTCATTCAGCCTCACTTCACCTTCTCCCAAAGGCTGGGGAGACTTACCTAATTGAATAGCCTTGATACAAACCATATGTTAGAGAAGCTGAGCTCCCTCTCCCACTGGGTACAGACAGAATAAGACTGGTCTCAAATCAACAGTTAAACAGTTTATGATCAACAAGATTCTTGCATCTCAGGTAACTGACCCTTAGCATTTCTTTAAGGCAATGGTTCTAAAACCAAGGTGCTTAATAAACACACATGAGACACTTAAAAATGATAATGCCTAATGCTTGCCCCCACCCCAAGATTCAGATTCAAGTAGTTTGGACTGGGAGTTGAGAATCAATATTTTAACAAACAAACAACCAAAAACAATTAAGAAATTACCCCAGGTGATCACAACTGCTTTAAGCTGTTGGTCCATGGGCATGCTTTACTTCTCCTAGTGATAAGTGAGACACTGTCCTGAAGACCAGTGAGTTGCTAGAGAAATGAGGAAAGGGTGTGTATCAGAAATGCTCAGTCCAACAGTTCTCAGAGCATGGCCCCTGGACCAACAGTATAGCATTGTCTGGGAATCTGTTAAAAATACAAATTCTTGGGCCTGACCCCAGAACTCAGCATGGGGATCAGCAATCCACATGTTAATAAATGCTCCAGGGGATTCTGATACCCACTGAGGTTTCAGAACCGTTGTGTTGGAGCCTTATTACTCAAAGGGGACTCCAATATTGTCATCATATCTGAGTCTGTTAGAAATGCAGAGAATCAGGTCCTACTTACGACTTAACAAATGAAAACCAACATTTTAGAAAAGACCCCTGGTCATTTCTGTGCACACCCAGAAGTACATTTAAGTACATTTAAGTACATTTAAGTACATTTAAGAAGTACTGTGTTAGGCAAAGAAGGATGTGTATTTTTTGAATTCCACTGGTCCCTTTTCAAGATGTATTGATGAGGGCAACATTGGCAGTTGTGACAGATAAATTCAGAAATCAATGGCTTAATACAATGACAACTTATTTCTTGTTTAACTTGAACTCTAATAATCAGTGGCAGTAGGAAGCTGTGTTCTCCACAGTCAGAGCCTGGAGACGAGAGGCTGCTGTTTCCAAACTCCCTGTGACACTGGATGCGTCAGCATCAGCATCTAGTGGACAAGTGGGAAGAGAGTGAAGAATCTCCCGAGAGGCTTCCTGGGTGCTGGCCTGGAAGTGGTGTATATCATTTTTCTCTCACGTTCCATTGGTCAGAACCCAGTCACACAGTTCTGCCTGGATGCCAGGGAGGGCTGCAAAACCGAATTCCAGCCTGGGCAGCTGCTAGCCAGCAACAACCCTCCAGCATGCACACACGAAAGCAACAAGGATCTTTAGCAAGTAGTTACCAGGCTTTGCCACATTATGGGTTCCAAACCTGACCACTCAGGGAGAGGTGGGGCTGATCCTGCTTACACAGACTCACTCTGGCAAGCAAAGCCTTGTTCTTTACAATTACTTGTTTACGTTTTAGTATAGATTGTCGACAACAGCCGCCATGGTTTTTAAGTTTTAAGTCTTCTTAGATATCAGATTTAGAAGCTAGTTTTTACAGAGATTCAGATACAATGAAAGTACATATAAGTATAAATCATTTAGGGCAGAGGAAAAGGAAAAGCAAAGAGGTACCTCATTGGCCAATTACTGTTAACTGAAATTAGTGTTTACCAAGCTCATTCACATTTATTTCACATTGGATACAACAACATTACACACAAGATACAACAATAACTCAGTGTTATTGTCTATAGCTTTCATAAGAAGAAAATGAGTCCCAGAGAGGTTAAAAAACTTTTCTGGGGTCACAAAGCCAGTAGACCCAAAGCTTCATCTTCAAAGTCTGTTGCAAAACATGGCACAATTGTGAGGATAGACTTAAAGGTATCCTCCATCATCCCTCACTCTTGGGGTTCACACTCCCATACAAACCCCTCTCCCTGAGTATAGCCAGGACTTATAACTTACTTCTAACCCATAGAATACGGCAGTGGTGATAGGATGTTACTCCCATCATATGCTACATAGACTGACTTGTCAGCACACTTGCTGGAAAGTCTCTCTCTCCCCATTGCTGGCTTTGAAGAAACAAACTGCCATGTATCAGAGAGGCAGTAAGACATGGACTCTGCCAACAACCACAAAAGTTTGGGAAGTGGGTCCTTCTCCAGCTGAGCCTCCAACAAGAACTCTGCCCTGGTCCACACCTTGACTCCATACAGCTTATAAGTCTAAGCAGAGGATACAGCCAAGCTGTGTCTGGACTGCTGAACCACAGAAATCATGAAATAGTCAATGTGTGTTTCTGTAAGCTTCTAAATTTGTGATTTTCAACTTGCAGCTGTGTTTGATTGTACTTTTATGTAGATTAGGCACACCATGTTTTTTATGACCCAATTAGCTCTGATCTGACAATTACTTCATTGCTGGTCCCACACATGTACAACTGTATTTTCTGTATTCACTTATTTATAAAAGATCTAAAATGATTTCCAGTTGCCATATCTGTAATAACTGAGGCATTTGGTATTTCATCAGTAGAAGAAAAGGAGAATTGGTTATATCTTTGTTATAATTTCTTAGCTCAACTTTCCAACAGACACATGGAAATTACTGGGAGTGGATTCTGACTCCGGGATGCTGTTGTCCAGTTCATTTTGACCTCTTTATCAGAAACCTTCTGTCACTTATAAACATCTGTTTATCAAACTCCATAAAATCTTATGGGGCATTGCCTATGTGTTCTGTTATTATTGTAAACCCTTGAGAGGGTCCATTTTGAGTGAATACCTGAAGTATAAAGGCTTTGGTCAAAGTGTTGGTGATTTTCCGTGCATAAGGACTTCCTTACAGCCTATCCATCTTGGAGCTGTAAAGAAACCATGAGGAAGGCAGGACCATGGAAAGGGGGGAGAGAAAACAAAGAAAGTTTGGGGTTCCGGCTAGGGTGAGGGAGAAATAAGCACAACCCTGAGTCTAGGCTGTCTCCCTCTAGTGCACTCGGAATATTTTGCTACAACCAGGAAGAAGATAAGGAGAAGGATGAGCAAAACAAATTGTGCTCTTTTCAAAAAGAAGGCCAATTCTTCTTCTACCAGCAACCGTCTCTAAGCTGAAGCCAGTACTTGCACAACATGCTGTACATATTTTTAAATGTCTATGCATTTTTACACTTTAAAAAAAGTATGTTAGCTTTGTTAAAAGTTTCCATTACAGGATTCCTTTAAAAAGTATCTACCTCAGCAGACTAAAAGGTGATTTTTTTTGTATATAAAAAACAAAAATAAAATTTTATTCTCTTTTAGGTATTATAAATTTAATTAATGGGATACTGGCTGGACCATACATAGCACTAAGATTAAGACCAAGCATTTTCTCCTTGATGTATTCATTATTTATTATTATGTTAATCCTACTAATATTTATTGGGCACTTATTATGTACAACCTGCTGCCAATGTGGCTTAGACCAGGGGTTGGCAAACTACAGTTTGTCGTCAAATGCAGTCTGCTGCCTGCTTCTGTACATGAAGTTGTATTGGAACACAGTCATGCCCAATCTTTTACATATTCCCTGTGGCTGCTTTTGCACAAAGCTGAAAATATTTACTAGCTCTTCTTCTATAGAAAAAATTTGTGACCCTTGGCTTAGGGGATCAAAGATAATGTGCCTTGCTTAGTCTCCTGATCAGAATAGTAGGGACATAAATGTCTGCCTTCTCTAACTTAAAATATTCTTCTGTGTGTGGAAAAGTGATATTTTGACATATAAAGTAACAATATAATGAACCCATTTATTGTGAGCTCATTATGAGTCAGGTGTTTAGCTCAGCCTTTTGTAGACAGATCATCTCAGCGAATCCTTACAAGATAGCTGCTGTCATGGGTTCCATGTGACAAATGAAAACACTGAGGCATCAAGAGCTTAATTGATACCACTGGAGTGACACTGCCAATGAGCGCAAAGCCTGGCTTCCCAGCTCAAGGAGATCCATCCTCAGTTCCTTTACGTGTATGGGGAGGATCAAGTGTCCCCATCAGCAGAGTTGGGGTATAGATTACGGAATGAATGCAAAAGACAGTGTGAAGACCTAACAGCCCAGAGCAATGACACAATAATACGAGAATGGTTCAGACTAACCATCTTTAAGGATTATTTTACCAGAGCCACTCAATACATGTATTTAAACGTATTTGAACAATTATTCCCTTGGACTATGTTTGTTCTTTATGAGTGCTTAGGTCCAGTGACATAAAAGCAGCCTTATAAATTATACATAAATGATGCAAACTAGGTACTGTTGCTGTAGTATCTGAATGTCATAAATTCAGTTATTTAACTCACTCAGTTCTGCCTGTCTAACAAAGTATCAGAGGCCACACACTTTCTGTAGAATGCTCAATATTAAATGCTCCATTCTACATGTTCTACACATCTTAAAATGCCATACGCTGCGAAAGATACTTAGGGAAGGAGGAGGGAGCAGGTAGGTAAGTCACCACCCTAAACGATGAATCACTCTCTGTTTAAACGCTGTTCCGTTAATTCAAGTGACATTTTGACAATAGCATGCTGTCAGTCCAATGGTTTGACCTATACAACAACCTCTAATTATTACTAATTAAATAATTAATTATTCATAGACGTGTGTGCCATTAGCATAGCAGAGATGTGTTAGAATATGAGTTATATGGGGTTTATGAGTCTACAGAAAATAGATTCTTTAATAAATTAATAAAGGGGCTCTGGGGTTTCATTAAAAGGTGGCTGGAGGGTGTGCTTGCCTGTTTCCAAGGAGACCACAGGTGGTTCCTTGCCTTTTTTTTTTTTTAAGTTAAACTTGTTTGGGCTAGATGATTTTTTTTTCACCCTTTTCTCACTGCTCTGTCCTCAGGCAGAGAACGGAACATTTTAATGAAACCCCTGTTGTCTTCATATCACTTTGATCCCCTTGTGTTCTCTCCAGTCTATATGTTGGCCAGTCGGATGAAGGGTTTCAGATTTTCCCCCCAGTATTAAAAACTGTGGCATGCCCTCCATGAATAAACAACATTGTGGCGGAGACCCAGTGAAGAGAAAGGCAGAGCAAACAAAGGGATGGAGGAAAAATGCATAAATTCAAATGACACGGGCCTCATTTACCCATTTAATTACCCTGACTCCTGACTCTGATAGCCACTGTGATTATTTTTCTGGTTAAGCAGATTTAAAGAACTTAGAGAAAAATAGGCTCATCTATTTTTCACCCCCTCAACAATCTCTTTGCCACATGGCGTTCTGCTCCTTCTTTATCTCACCGTAATAATGATCATGGTCATATTAATATCTTCCAGCACCGCTCACTAAATGGTGATAAAAATAGTAACATTAATGCTTTCTAACATCCCTTCCTGATGCTCTGAGGCGCATTATAAATTCTGTCTTTGTTTAAGCAGTGGGGAACCCACAAAATATCATTACAGTTATCATTAGAACTCAAGGGCACTCTCTGGAATCTGAAAACCAAGTGGGGCTAAGTCAGCAAGCATTCCAAGGCCGTGGATGAAACGAAAAAGGAATAAAATCGATTTTTTAGACCGTTTCGACATTTGACCTATTTTGGAAGAGATGCCTTTACATGAAAAATACCTGCTTACTATTCTCAGAACAGGCAGAGAAAGTTGTTTTTCTGAAACCAGCCACAGCAGCCCTTCAAAGTCACTGGGACCCACCTGTTTTGCTTTGTTTTGTTTGGGTTTTTTCTCTCTCTCTTTCCCTTCCTCTACAAACAGTAGGGGAAATGCATCCCCATCTAATAACAGTGATTCACCTTCTGCGGGTCAGGAGCCTCCTCACCTGTCTCTGCCGGGTGACTTCTAGTCTACGCGAGGCGCAGCAGAGAGACAGAAAACGAATCTGCTCACTGGGCTGAGCTGTTGAAGGCCAAAGCGGAAATGTTGAGAACATTGTCATTATTAATGGGGGCCTAAGTGAAAACAAAACTTCCCTTGCAACCAGTAAAACAAACACACCCTTTAGCAGTGGGCTTAATTTTCTCATGTTTCCTTTCCCCTTCACCAGCTCCATAGAAAGAACCGGCTTTGAGCGTTAACGTGGCCCAACCACTCTGCTTGTTTATGACTGTCAGTCAGCGGGAGACAGAGATTCCTCTGCACTCCTGGGGCAGAGCGTTAGTGAACCCTGGCCTCAGTCCAACCCTCCGTGGCTTTATTCTACTCTTTTTCCTGCCTCCCAATTTGATAGGTTTTGTGTTTGTTTTATTATTTTTTAAATTTATTTTTTCTCACTTTTTTTCCTCTCCTTATTTTCCTGGCTTCTCCCATACACTTTTTTTCTCCAGCTTCCTCATCTCCCTCACCAGGCCCCCATGATTTCTCTGCCTGGTTGTTTTCTTGAAGCGGCCTGCCCAGTGGGCAGCTGTATTTGGCTATTTTAAAATTCACCAAAATATATAGATGGCACCATTAAGTTTGTAAGTATCTGGGCTGGAATCTATAATCAAGAGAGGTAAAATAATATCAAGCTATTAAACATAATTAGTAACACAAACGGGTGTTTACTAATACTTATTATAGGAATACGAATCATCTTAGGAAAGTATTATCAACCCCATAGGCATCCAGGGCTCCACGCCCCGCCTTTTTAAAAAATGAACTCAGGGAAGATTAAAGCCATAATTAAACACATACTTTATTTTTGTATTTAGTTTTCACAAACGACATCCTTTTAATATAAAACTGACATTCTGGCATCCGTTTCATGCCCAGAAGAGTCAGATAATCAACAACAGTTTAGAATAACATTGCACCAGAATAATTAATAAAGTCTGAAGTTCAATGAAAAGAAATGTGTGTTCCCCAATAACACAACGAGGAGATATTAATTTCCATTTATATCTTGGAGGTTTGAAGTTCTGAAAATTAGAGAAAGAAATCAAGTGTTTGAAGGCTTGTCATAACTTTGCCCACTCGAATCCATTTTGGTTTCCCATTTTTTCTTAACTCGTGTTCCCCTTCCTCCTCCTCCTCCTCCTTCTCTTCCTCTTTCACGAAATGATATTGACCCTCAAATTTTCCCATATTCAAAAGTAATACACAGGGAATATATTCAACAATGTTATAAAAACTGTGTACGGTGCCTGAAACGAATACAAAATAATGTTGAATGCAAACCGTAATTAAAAATAAAAATGTTTAAAAGTATACAGATCCTGTAACAAATTCAATCCATGTTAATATCAAAGGGAAAATGCCAACGTTCCATGTTATCATCTAATGATTATTTACATTCTTACATATAGGTAATTGTCCATTGGCTCTAGCTTTGTAAAAAGAAGGTACTAACTAGGTGACCACTTAAAATTCTTCCCAGGCTTTGGAGTCCATTAACTTACCAGCCTATGGCAATGTCTGTGCAAGCCCAATGAAACACTGTTTTTCTACTTTTTTAAAGGGGGAGCTATTACCAACCCTCAGCTGAGTGGACAAGGGGAGGGAGCAGTTACCAGCGCCTGGATAAAGGGCTGCCAGACAGGCATTGGGGCTTTTCGTATATGCACACAATCAACCTGAGATGACCTAGCAGGGAGAGCATTTGGGGACAAGTATCTGAATACCACTGTTCTCTCCTCCCTCTTCAATGTATCTCTAAGTGCCATTCCAATCCACCATCCCTCACCTCAACACTCACACACACACAGACACGTCTCTTGGCTGATTCCAACCTACAGAAGCCAGCAAGGAAACCAATATAGTCAATGAGCAGAGGAGGATTGATAGGAGAGGGCAGCGGATGTGAGGTGCCAAATGGAAGATGTTTCATGCATATGGTAGACGGGGCATCATTTTGGAGTATTTAGACACAACTGGAGATAAGGGTATCTAGAGGCAAAAACAAGGATGGATGGATATGGAGATATACATATAATTTTTTAAAGAGACTTGTAGGGACTTACTCTGACACAATGGGCATAATCACTTAAAGCCCATTATGTCCCAGGTTCAGAGGGGAGGGACGGGTGTTAAAAACATAAAGTCATAAAAGACAATAGAGGAGGTTGGTGAATACTGGGCTGAAATCTGCATCAACTTAATGCTA
>PVKM010017475.1:0-25760 GCA_004027735.1 Carollia perspicillata
ACACACACACACACACACACACACATATACATTTACATGTATATATATTTAAAGATGAACTAAAGCAGAAGGAAGTAACAAGTGACTTGGGCAAGATCACAAAGGTACTATGTATGACTTTTAAGCATTACTATATAGAATGTATTTAAACACATAAATAACAATATTTCTGATTTATGATATTTAGATTCAACTTACGGATGACTCATGGAATGATGTTCCAGAACAGAACTTCACAATGTACAAGTACATGCATGGTTAACATGCATGTTAGTAGGTTGGATGGTGGAAAGATGAAAGTTGGGATGAGGAGGGTAATGCTCTCACCTTACATAATGGGTAATGGGAACATAATGTTTATAAAGTGATAAAGCAGACATAGAGGCATCGCCATGTATTTTAAATTACAAATGCAGCCAATGGCAAACCATTAATAATTATACAATTACTCACAGTGTAAATCATGAGGAAAAGGTAAGATGGAAATTGTATAAGTAAGACAAATCTTCAGTTCTCATAACAGAAAATTAATAGTTTCTAAAGTGGATCTGTCAAGTGATTATTGTGAAGCATTTATATGACTCAAAGGTCCTTAACTCTGAAGATGCATCAAAATTACCTACTGACATTAAAAATACCATCAATGCCTGATTCCCCCTCCAGAGACCCCAATCAGTTAATATTCGAGAGGGTTTTATATGAGGAAGTTTAGAAAGCTCTTAGGTAATTTTTAATGTGAAGCCAGAAAGGAGAATCTCTGATTTAAAGGTTGAATGTCCACCAGAAATATTTAAAAGAGAAACTTTTAGAAAGTAGAGGATGTGGGTTGGGAAAGATTGGAGTGAGAAACTTCATGCTTTTAGTATAAACCATTTATATAATTAGATTTTTATTATAGCATAACTAATGTTTAAATATCAAAGACATACATACAAATAATTATGTAAAATATACTTAGATTTAGATAATAGGTTACAAAAGAATTAATACAAACAATATTACATACTTACATATTATTTTTCACAAACATGTAATTAACAGTGGTTATCTTAAGGTTGAATTATTAAAGTTTACATTTTTATTTGTCTTTCATTTATGTTTTTTGAATTTCTCATGAAAATGTTTGTGTGCAGCCTGAAGTAGAAGAAACAAAACATTTACACATACAACAAAGAATATGCTGATGGGTCTGCATGGATACGCATTTCTCAGCTTGAGATGTAATTACTTAATACTGCTAAACATTCATTGTATGAAGATATCTTTCAACTATGAATTATCAGTGCAAAATGTTCATCTATAGTAATTGCATAATAGGATATTACAACAGGACTCCTAATGTTAGATACTAAAAGCTAATAAAAATGTAATAAATCCCAAGTATCCTCAATCTTAAACAAAGCATGGGACCACTGAAAGATGGCAAATTTGGTTCTGCTGGCATTCTCCTTAACTTGAGGTGTAGAAGAGCTGACGTGGGAGAAAGCAGTGGAGAAATAGCTGTGGAAAGAATTGTGCAAGAGCTGTGTCAGTTTCAGTCCGTCCTTCTCCTTACCCAAGGTGGAGAGGAAGGCACCTGGATGCACCTTGAGGCAAATGAAAATGCTGGAACACCCGGATGTAGTTCTCTGATACTGGAGACACAGAGTCCAGTGTGGGAATGGGTCTGAGAAATCAGAGCTGACAGAAAAGGAGAGAGGCGAAAGCAAAGGGAGGGGGTTTCGTTCCCCGGGTGGTAGAGGCAAAAAATACGGGGTTTTCTTGGGATTAGGTGTGGATGCAATGGAAAGAAGCCACCCTAGCATCATCTTTCAGAAAGTTCCCGTACAAGAGGATGTCCGTAGTGGCGAATGACTGACAGAGTGGGACTACATGAAACCCAGCCTGCCGAACCCTATCTGAGCCATAGAAACCACAGCTGGGAAATCCCAGAGAAAGATCCATGCAAAACCACAAATAATGCCCATCAGGAGAATCCAGCTGTAGAAGCTGCCACAGCCAGCTGGTACGACACATGTTGCGCTTGCGCCATCCAAGCCCATTTCCACCCTCCCGGCCCTCCTCCTAGTCCAGTGTTGCAGGATCCTGGAGCTGCTGCTAAGCAACAGGAGGAGAGGTGGAGCTTGGGCACAGGGAAGAAACTGACTGTCTGCATCTTCTGGTCTGGGCTTCCCAGGCCTGAGGCATACCTGGGGGAGGAGATAGGTTTCAAACTTGAATGGAATTTGGGATTTTAAAATAACTCTGAAATGGAGTTATGTGTTCATTAAGACAGGACTGGGTTCTTTATTTTATGAGAGTGACAGAAAAATCTATGGAGCCCATGTGCAATGAGAGCTAGGAGTAAACTTTGCACGGAATACGTTTAATGGGAAGCAGTAAAAAAGAATAAGGTTGCTTTCAGCCTACATGCCATTGAGTGCAGCTCACTCAAATGACATAATACTTGAGTTAATTGTTGTTCATTTAAGGTTGTTTGTCTTTTTAAAAATAAACTTGGAAGTTTTTGTGTACAGAGAGGCCATTCAGAAGCTTATTTAGTTTCTAATATTAATTTTAGTTATATCACAGTTACATAATAAAAACCCATTTTTTTCTTATGCTTTTAAGTTCTGCTTAGTTAAATTTATTCTCATAGCAAATTTTAACATTCACTCTTAAAGTTGTTTTAATTAATGCTTTGTCTCAATTATGAATGTAAATAATTTAATTTCTTCAAATATATTAGAGTGTTTATTTAAATTTTATACATTAAATTTTCTTAAGTGATTTAACTGTCTAACTTAACAAACCATTCCTTATAAATCTAATAAACATAATGACCTTTAAATTCTCTTAAATATCCCAATAGAATACATAAACTTGGAAAGATTTGTAATTAAATTGACAAGTCTAAATTAAATATTTAATTCACATTTTAATTTGCAGTTATTGGGCTGTCACTCTGATAAGTCAAAATTTTGTGAGCATAATAATTTCTTAAATAGCAAATATCAAAACCATGCTGTTCTTTTTCTCCCATATTTAAATGCTGAATTCTAATGCTTCTGGGTGGGAGGACTTCTGGCCAAGATGGAGGCATAGGTAGATACACTTTGCCTCCTTGCACAGCCAAAAGAAGGACAACAACAAATTTAAGCAGAAAAAGCAACCAGAACTGCCAGAAAATCGAACTGTATGGAAGTCCAACAACCAAGGAGTTAAAGAAGAGACACCCATCTAGACTGGTAGGAGGGGCGGAGATGGGCAGCAAAGCTGGAGGACCTGGTGGTCCCACATTTTCATGTGGATAAACTGGGAGGAACAACTGGGGAGTGAGACAGACTGTGCAACCCAGGGTTCCAGTATGGGGACATAAAGCCTCAAAACCCCTGGTTGTGAAAACCTGTTGGGGTTGTGGTGGCGGGAGAAACTCGCAGCCTCGGGAGAGTTCATTGGAGAGACCCACAGGATCCTGGAATGTACACAAACTCACCCATTTGGCAATCAGCACCAGAAGGGCCAATGTGCTTGTAGGTAGCCATGGAAGTGACTGAAAGAAAGCCGGCTGAGAGCTGGGAAAGTGGCATTGTTCCCTCTCAGACCCATCCCCCATATACGGCACCATAACACAGAGACCTGGGGTGCCTTGCCCTGGTGAATATTTAAGGTTCCTCCCCTTACAACATAACTGATGGGCTGAGACAAAGGAATATGGCCCAAATGCAAGAACAGATCAAAACTCCAGAAACAGAATTAAGTAACGAAGAGATAGCCAACCTATCAGATGCACAGTTCAAAACACTGGTAATCATGGATGCTCACAGAAATGGTTGAATATGGTCACAAAATAGAGGAAAAAGTGAAGGCTATGCAAAGTGAAATAAAGAAAAATGTATAGGGAACCAACTAGGATGGGAAGAAAACCAGGACTCAAATCAATGGTTTGGAGCAGAAGGAAGAAATAAACATTCAACCAGAATAGAATGAAAAATAAGAATTCAAAAAATGAGGAGAGGTTGAGGAACCTCCGGGACAACTTTAAACATTTCATTGTCCAAATCATAGGGGTGCCAGAAGGAGAAGACAAAGAGCAAGAAATGAAAAACTTATTTGAACAAATAATGAAGGAGAATATCCCCAATTTGGCAAAGGAAATAGACTTCCAGGAAGTCCAGGAAGCTCAGAAAGTCCCAAAGAAGTTGGACCCAAAGAAGCACACACCAAGGCACATCATAATTACATTACCCAAGATTAAAGATAAGGAGAGAATCTTAAGAGCAGCAAGAGAAAAGGAGAGCATTACTTACAAAGGAGTTCCCAGAAGACTATCAGCTGATTCCTCAAAAGAAACCTTACAGGCAAGAAGGGGCTGGAAAGAAGTACTGGAAGTCATGAAAGGCAAGGACCTACATCCACTTACTCTACCCAGCAAAGCTATCATTTAGAATGGGAGGGCAGATAAAGGGCTTCCCAGATAAGGTCAAGTTAAAGGAGTTCATCATCACCAAGCCCTTATTATATGAAAGTTAATGAGACTTATCTAAGAAAAAGAAGATGATGAAAAATATGAACAGTCAAATGACAACAAACTCACAACTATCAACAGCTGAACCTAAAATAAAAACAAAAACAAAATAAGCAACCAACTAGAACAGAAACAGTCACAGAAATGGAGATCACATGGAGGGTTATCAGCAGGGAGGGGCAGGGGAGAGCATGGGGGAAAAGGTACAGGGAATAAGAAGCATAAATGGTAATTACAAAATAGACAGGGGGAGTTTAAGAATAGTATGGGAAATGGTGAAGCCAAAGAACTTATATGTACGACCCATGGACGTGAACTTATGTGGGGGAGCAGATGCTGATGTGAGGAGGGGTACAGGGCAGAGGGGAATAAAGGAGAGAAAAAAAATGGGACAAGTGTAATAGCATAATCAATAAAATATACTTTAAAATAAATTAAAAAATAATTCTGGGGATTATGAGATTCGTACCATTAAGGAAGATATTTGCCCTTTCAAGTCACTGACTCAGATTTTTACAAGAGATGTCCCATGGTTGTGAGAGACAGAGTTGTATGCCTTCAGGACATTGTTTCTGCCAATTATACACTATTTTATTAGTCCATGGATGATGTGGGGTTGCTTTATCAGCATGTTTGGGGTTGTAAACAGAAAATTTTCAGCCAGTAATTTTGCCTTGTTGTCAGCAATTTTGATGTGACACATGGCGCCATATTGATAATCATCATGTCAATGACTTGATAACTCAAAGGAGGATTTCACATGGCATAAGGCCTCTGAATTCATGTCCCATGGATTACTTAATTTTTTTCTACTCATAGACATCTGCAACTCGAACCTAGGTTGATTAACTCATTGGATTTTCTATTTTCTTGGATCTTATAAGTTATGTAGGTCTATTTTCTAAACTTTGAACTTGATGGAAGCCTGCATTCTTTCATCATTCCATACCACTCAACTCTTACAGGTATTCAAATGAAAACCAATTGCATTTTTTTAGATCACAGAGCTACAGGACCATTTTACTAAACATTTGTACAATGAAAATTTAAATTAAAAAATAATAAAAACATGAATGTAGACCTCAGTTTAAAAGACTGTGCTTGAAACCTACATGACCCTATTAACCAATGTCACACCAATACATTTAATAAAAATAAACAAACAGACAAATAAATAAAAGACCGTGCTGTACCCAGTTCTGTGTGTTCTTCCATTTACAGTCATAAAAAGTAGGAAAGTTGGCTGCAGACATATTTCTACTTTATAGATGAATACATTTGGCTGTAAAGAGGCAAGGCAACTTATCTGAAAGCATGTAAATAGTATCAGAATTAAGACCCAAACCTAGTTGCGAATACAAGTGTACTAGGCATTCTATTGCACATGCCTACCTCTCCTTTAAAGCTAAGTAAAGGCAGACTAAGAGAATAAACATTGAGAGAAAGGTTTCTGGGACTTTAAAACTTCATGAAAGAAAACAGAAAAACAGGGTGGGTGTGCGTTACTCTTGTTAGGTCTTTCTGCCCAACTTTGATTCCTCAGGAGCATGCCGTGATACCAAAGCCCAGTGGAGAAAAATGCCTGTTACAAGTCTTGTTGCTTTTCTACTTAAAATGGTGGTAATTTTCGTAGTCAGGAGCACTGGCTTTTTTTTTCTTTGCTATATTTCAAACGGTGTAACATTTTTCACAGCAGAGTCACAAGAGGTCTCTGCTGGACATCCATCCCATGCCACGGGTTGGTTGGTGTTGACTACTGCTCCTGCAGTGTGAAACAAACACCTGTAAAGCAAAGTACCACATCGCAGATCTTATTATCAACCCCCCCCCTTAAGTCAATGGAACTGTTTCTTAGCACTACATCTTATGTAGCATGGCTCTAGTTTAATGCAAGTTAGAAATCTAAATTTTCCTCCTCCACCCTTCTACTGGGGGCCTTAAAACATTTCAACGCCCATAATGGTTTATGGTGGACAATTTAAATATCACTCTCATGGAAAGGGCACGGTGTTCTGAGCAGAGAATTTGTCTAGAGAAATCCGTGGAGGATACATTCTAGAATATTTCTCTCTTTCTCCTGAGGAGGAGGGAAGTTGAACACAATATCTATAGAGGCAGACATCATTCTGACATCATTCTGACTCAATTGCCTCCTCCTATACTAGACACAAAGGCATTATTGTTCCAGCCATACAGAAGCCTCATGTGATGTTTGCCAGATGTAGCACATCTCTTCCATTTTGTCTAAAGCAAATATATATTTGTCAGAGAATAATTAATAAGTATGACTGCTTGAGTCAGGTCTCTGTGGGAGAGAATTTCTCTCCCCTCTGTTTTATCTCATCTCAAATGTGGTATTTGCAAGTTAGGGGAGCTTATCAGAATAAAGCCATCTCATGAAAGGGGGGTTGTCTAGTTATGCTCTAATTCTGGCTTTCTCTCTAAACTGTCTTAATTGGCTGCTGGGCATCAGGCAGAGAAGTAATGAAAAAGGAGGAAAATGTGTCCCAGCCAAACTTGTCAGTTAGCACTGGAGACCCAGACTCTGTAATTCTTGAATGCTCAGTCCACATGTAATTTGAATTACAGTTATTGATTGCTTCTGCTACCTCAGAATTATGGAAACAGACTTGGAAATCATCAAGAAAAAAGGTAGAGCCTATTATTATGGTGCTTATGGTATCCAATAGTTTGTGGTTTTCCTTTCACATAAACTTGGGAGTTGAAACCCAAGGCCAAGTGGGAATTACAGCCGTAAAAAACACGAGCATCTATTTTATTCCCTCAAACCATTTTGAAGAGCTTTGACTATATTATCTACCCCAAACCCCACCCCCCAAAAATTTCAACCCCAAATCCCCTAAAAGATTAACAAGCTGACAAACCTTGCTAATGTCAAAGAGAGGAAAACAGCTCCCTGTGAGTTGCCGGAAATGGACTCCAGACTTCCTCTTTCTTCAGCTGAGGACACTATGTAACTGTTCAAAAATGTGAAGGTTTCTGAAAGCATGATGACTATTACAGGACTGAGACACAGGCTTCTCCTGGAGCCAGGTAGCAGCCTTCAGCCAATGAATCAGACCCCAGTCTGGCCTGATGTTCAATAAGGGGATGATTTATAATGGGATGCAGGGGCAGCCAGCGGATACACCTCAGAGGCTGGATAATCCAGACCAGCTGGGCACAGATTGTGACACTATGCTCCAGTCCACTCATTTGCTCCCTGCAGAACGTGGGGAGAACAGTTCTGAGAGAGGGCGGCTTGGAGGCCGCCAGCATACAATGTGCAGACTTATCAAGGACTGCTCCCCTGCATGTCCTTCTGCAATCAGCTCAGAGGAAGCACCCCAGCAGGAATTCCACCGTGGAATTCTAGAAATTGTAAGGAAGTCACACACATAGATTATTTCTTTCACTCTGTGTTCGTTTCTGGTGGGGGGAAGGTGGATAAGTTCATAAAAGAGCATCATTTATATTTATCTTTAAAGGTTTAGTTCTGTAGTACATAATGTTCTGGGGGCCATAATAATTGCATTATTTTTGGATCTGCAGGTATACAATAATGTATTTACTTACCATAAGTATACCTGATATTTATTAGTATAACAATGTACGTAGAATATGATATTATTACTCCATAAACAAATACAATTAAATTGTATACATACGTTATTCTAAAACACATGAAGTCTATAGACATGGAATGGAATATGAAGGGTAACTTTCGCCAAATGGGAAAACACATATGATATATTCAGAAACATATCTAGACGTTTCTATGGAAAAAATGTCATGAAATTGTATTGCAATTTTATTTTTAGCACTTTAAATAAATAAAATGAAATCCATGGAACTGCTAAGCATGGGTCACCCAGTGGCAGCTTGTCGTGGCCACCACACGGACACGCCCTCACTCTCTATCCCAGCTGCCTTCCGCCTTCCCCCGCGCTCCGCCGTACACCCACAGCCATGCGGCAGGGAACTTGCTCTCTGAAACTGTAGGACAATTTCCATCACAACCTCACTCTATACTTAGGGAAATAATCCCTTAACAGGTTTCGCATAATTTTTATGATAAGTTATCGGGACCAAGTTAATGTCTAGATTAAACATTTATAATTAAAAGTTATATTGTAAAGTTCGTAAGGAGGGTGGGAAGATTCGTTATGTAAAGGGACCTATTCCAGTAAATTCTCTTACAGAGCTAACAAGGACCAGGCGGAGCCAAGGCCTCTCTTCTACAACATTAACTGCTTGAAGACACGGGAGACATCCACAAAGAGTTTCGAGAGGAAAAGTTAGTAACCTCCAAATTCCTAGACAAAATGTTATTCATGTGTGAGGATAATGGAAAGAATTTCCAGATATGCAAATATTCAAAGTGTGCAACCCACAAAGCTGTCCAGAAAAATGTGTTCCCAAAGCTGAACTCAAATGGAATAAGCAACCGTAATAATTTTTAAAACTCAGACTCAGTAATGAGAAACTAAAATAAAGGACTAAAAATAAAAATTGAAATTGTTGAGATATATAATTAATGAATTTATAGTAAAATTGTAAAGCACTATAAAAACTCCACAGCAATTTTTAAAGATTATAAGGCCTTCCAATAAGAAAAAAAATAATAAATAGCTTCTAAAACCTCATTTTATACATAAAGTGGAAAAGAGAATACATTTTCTTCTTTAAACTGAAGAAAACCATAGATACTATTTCTTATTTGAGGTTGATAATTAAACAGCTAAAGGATGCAATTTTTTAAAAAATTAAAATTAAGTTGTAACTGAACTGAAAAGAGGGTTTAAATCTTATAATTCCTGAGAGAAATAAACAAATATACATAGCCCATAATAACAAAAGATAGGAAAAGAAAGCCAATGTGTAACACATGGAAGAAAGAGCCAAGTGATGTGATACATGGACAATAACTGGAAACTGGAAACTGTGAAATGTAAGAAGACAGAGTGTGTGCTTGTGTAGAAGACAGAAGTTAGCTGTATTCTGTGTACGAGGGCACACTGAATACAAAGGAACCTAGAAAAGTTCACATGCAAAGGATTTGAAACCCTATTAGGAAAATGCAGGCTAAAAGAAACCAGGAATCACAGTATTAATATTTAGAAACAGAGAATTCAGAAAAATAGTAATAGTTAAAATATATGGAAAGAATTGTAGGCAAAAATTTTTTTTTTCATGAGGACGTTTTACTAGGCTTAGTTCCCAGTGAAAATGGCCAAAATCAGTGTCTTAGAGAAAGTTCTGTATCGCAGCCAGAACTCACAGAGGATGTGATGCCCGCTTTGCAGATAAGCGAAACAGTGCCTGGTGGCCACAAAGGCCAACAGAGAGGGGAAGTAAGGACCATCTCTAGGTAGGGGACTGAAGGACTGAACTGACAAGGAGATGCTGACTTCCTGCTAAAATCATGTCTATGGGAAAAAAAAGGTTAAGATAAAACTAATGATAAGTAACTGCTTGTCAAAAAAAATTATATTATTATTTTGTTAACGTCACAAGGTAAGGGGCAGCTAAAGAAACCCCCTCCTCAGAATTCTATGTATGTTAAAAAAATATTCTTTAAATATGAGGGTAGAAGAAAGATGTTTCAGGTACCTAAAAGCAAAGGGAATTTGTTACCTAAACTAGAACAAATAATAAATTTTGTATGCTCTTTTGGCTGAAGGGAAATGATATCAGATATCAAATTGAATTTACAGAATGGTAAAAATTGAATTTACAGAAATAGTGAGTATGTGGGAAAATAAAGGAAACTGACTATAATTACATTGAAGTAAATTACATGTCAATAGAACAAACGAGAAGGGAGAAAATTACACTTCCTTAAGGTTTTTATACAGTTTGTGAAGTGGTATTAAATTAATTTTAAATAGACTGTGATCAATTAAGAATAATTACAAAATAATGCCAGCAACAATACAGAAGTATAGCTAAAAAATAAAATGAAATAATTAAAATATTCAATTGACCCCCAAATAAGACAGAATAAAAGGAACATAGAACCAAGCAAACAAGCAAAAACAAAAACAAACCAGATGGAAAAAAAAACAGAAAGAAAAACATTTAATAACGAGATTTATATTAAACCAAATCATATCAATAACTGTGATAAATGCAAATGGACAAAGCAGTCCAATTAATAGTAGAAATCATCAGTCTGAGGAGCAAGACTTAATTAACTATGTTCTGTTGACAGAGATGTGTTTTAAATATTAAGTCACAGTTAGGTTAAATCAAAGGATGGAAATATATGTACATGTAATGCAAACATAAAGCATAGGAGAGTTGGAGTGGCCATATCAATATCAAAGCAGACTTCAAATAAGGAGTATTACTAAAGATATGTAGGTGCATTTTATCATAATAATAATCAGGTGGACTTTCTAATTGCAAATGCATATAAGTCTAGTAACAGAGTTTTAATGAGCATTATATCTCAATAAAGATGTTAAAATATATGAAAAAGAAACTAATGAAATTAAAAGAAAAATAGACAAATATGCAATTATAGTTATAAATTATAATATCTCCTCTAATCAGCAATAAATAGAATAACTAAACAAAAATTAGCCACGATGAAAAAAATTGGAAGACTATTAACCAACTTATTCTAATTGACAATTTAAAAGCACTATGTACAACAGCTGTTGAAAACACACTCTTTTCAAAGGCATAGGGATGATTTTGAAGATAAGCCATATGCTAGGCCATGAAATAAATCTCAATAAAGTATAGAAGATTATAGTCTTTCAAGTACAATTTTGTGATTGAAGTAAAATTAAATACAATCAGCAGTAATTAGGTACCAAGAAAATTTTCAAAATATTTAGAAATTACACATGTACTCTTGGGTAATCCACAGGTTAAAGAAAAAATATCAAGAGAAATTAGAACATATTTCAAAGTAAATTGTATTACAAAAAATACCCAAGTTTGTGGAATACAGCTAAAATGGTATTCAAGGGAAATTTATGGACTGGAAGGCTTGTAGTAGAAGAGAAGTCAAGGTTAAAAACATCAATCTAGTTCCATCTTATATGAAAAGGAAAACAAATTATACCCTAAGTAAGCAGTAAGAATAAAATAATAAAGATAAAACCGAAATCAATAAAACAGAAAGAAATAAAAAAAAAAGCAACAGAGTTAGTACTACTTAGTTCTTAGAAAAGAGTAAAAAAAAAAACTAAAAAAGAGGAAAATTTAAATAAAATTGATACAACACCTAGGAAGACTAATCAGGGAAAAGGACAGAAGACACAATCAACATCAGGAATGACGGAGGTGATACAATTAGGAATCCTACAGTTATTAGGATAATATAGAGAAGTCAAAAACAGTTCTATGATAATTAATTGGATGACAATTAAAATAGACTCATTCTTTTAAATATACAACTCACCAAAACCAATTCAGGAATAGAAAATCTAAATAGTTTTTAATTCCATTAAAAAGTCATAATTAAATACATTTCCAACAAGAAACTCCAATTGTATCCAACACTTAGGAAAAAACTACTTGCAATCTTACATAAACTCTTTTAAAAATAGAGAGAATGCTGCACAAGTTATGCAATGAATCTAGCATCATTCAGATACAACAATACAGACGCCATGCAACACAGGATACAATCCTGTGCTGTAAAGAAGCGAAGCAGCTGACATTCTGACACCTACCGCCTGGGGTGTACAATAGAGAAATTAATTCAGAAAATATATCTGAAGTTCCTTTTCAAGTTAATCACACATTTACCCTGTGACCCCGCAATTTGACTCTGAGATATTTACCTAAGAGATGTCAAAACACATGTCCTCAAAGACTTTGCCAGGTCAAGGGACTCTTCCTTCACCTGCTGTTATTGTTCGAGGCTGATGGCTCCCAGCTGCTCCCTCTCATGAGCACAGTCCTCAGCTGATAGGAGTTACCTCAGTCAATAAGTTATACCAGCACCCTAAGAAAGGATCAACACTACCTATGACTAATACAAAGGACAGAAGGCCAGCTCCCTTGCATCCAGTGTAATCCAAGACTTGACCTGAGACCTTATCCTAACTCTGCTTCCTCCTTCCTTTTACAGGTTTCTCCTGAGAGCCCTCCTGAAATAGATTACCTCCACCAGAATCCATGTAGCAGGCTATGCTTCCAGGGAAGCTAACCTGGCATAAGGAGTGACAACTCTGAGAAGTCCTCTTACAGAATGTTTATAGTAGCTTTATTGTACAAACCAAAAACTGTGAGAGGGGTTCCACGAATGTCTGTTTACTGTGGAATGGATAAACAAACGAATTGAATCATAATTCTATGAATAGAATTTAATATCACTTATTAATCAACAATAAATGAACTACTGATCCATGGAACAATATGAAAGACTTCTAGAGACAAGAACACTGTGACAACTGGGGAATGCATTGATGTACTGTCCAGAGCATAGAGCAATGTGGTCATCCCAACGGTTTCCACATCTGTTAGTGAGCAGAAGTGCACTGGTAAAATGAGAGATGATACAAAATTCCTCTCTCCCCTTCCTTCCTGATGAACACATATATGTATATATTCATGCAGAGTGTATATGTTCTGCACTGCTAGTAAGACCAACAAGGGGGCCCTAAAGCGAATGAAGTCTGAAACATTGCTGGAGGCAAAAATGACGAATCTGAAGCTGTCCTACTTCTGGGCCCATCGTGAGAAGGCAGGCCTCTTTAGAAAAGACAATGGTGGTAGGGAAAGAGAAGGCAGCTGGAAAAGAGGAAGACCAAACATTGAGAGGTACCGACCCCATGATGACGCCATTGGTGTGAGTCTATAGGAGCTGAGCAGGGCTGGTAAGGCCGGGACACTGTGGACGTCACTCACTCACCGGGGCGCCAGGAGGTGGGGCCGGCTCAGTGGCACAGAGCACCCACATAGATATTCCATATCTTTGTTTGTGGCCTGGCCAAGTTTTCAACATTTTCTTGAGTCAATTTTGCATAACACATGTTTTTTCACAAGTCTATTTAATTGAGATTTATTTTTTAAGGTGGGTTCTATTTATTGAATCGATTATTTTAATCATTTTTAGAATATTTTCCATTTTATTTAGATTTTTTTCTTGAGGTATAATTACTATGCAACATATATCAGTTTCAGGTGTACAATACAATGACTTTACATGTGTGTATGTATGTGTGTATGTATGTATGTATGTATGTATCTATCTATCTATCTATATATATCAAAATGATCACCAGAATAGTTAAGATCATCACCACACATAGTTACACATTATTTTTCTCATGATGAGAGCTTTTAAGATCTACTTTCTTAGTAACTTTCAAATCTGCAATATTATTAGCTATAGTCACCATGCTGTACATTCTATCCCCAGGACTTATAATATTTTGAACACCTTCACTCATTTCACCCATCCCCAAATTCTGGCAACCACCAA
The DNA here is from genome assembly GCA_004027735.1 of Carollia perspicillata. Lineage (NCBI taxonomy): Eukaryota > Metazoa > Chordata > Mammalia > Chiroptera > Phyllostomidae > Carollia > Carollia perspicillata. The sequence goes on from PVKM010017475.1 coordinate 13,956, forward strand.
TTTAATTTGTATGCATGAGTTTGTTTTTTTGTTTTTTCTTAGATTCCACATACAAATGGAATCATGCAATATTTGTCTTCTCCATCTGATTTATTTTACTTAGCATGATTTCATCAACATCAATCCACCTTTTCACAAAGGACAATAGTTCTTTTTTTATGGCTGAAGAATATTTCGTTGCATATATATGTCTAAACTGCATACTACCATCTTCTTTATCCACTCATTTGTTGATGGGCACTTGGGCTGTTTCCATATCTTGTATTGTAAATAATACAATCATTTGTAAATAATGTAAATTATTGTAAATAATGCTGCAATAAACATAGCATGGAGAGCTCTTTCTGAGTGAATGGTTTAATTTTCTTTGGATGAATACTCACAAATGGAACTGCTGCATTATATGATAGCTCTATTTGTATTTTTGAGGAAACTTCAAACTGGTTTTCAGGTGACTGCACGAATTTACATTTCCCTTTTCTTGCCATTTATTTCTTATCTTTTTGATGGTGGCCATTCTAACAGGTGTGAGGTGATATCGCACTGTGGTTTTGATTTACATTTCCTCGATAATTAGTGATGTGGAGTATATTTTCATGTACTTGCTGGCCGTTTGTATGTGTCTTCTTTGGAAAATGTCTACTGATAACCTCTGCCTATGTTTTAATAGCATGTTTCTGCTACTTAGTTACATGAGTTTCTAAACATATTTTAGATATCAACCTCATATCAGATATGTGGTTTGCAAATACAGGTATTTTCTCTTATCCTGTGGGTGGCCTTTTCACTTTACTGATGGTTTTCTTTGCTTTGCAGAGGTTTTTTAGTTTGACTTAGTCCCACTTGCATGTTTTTCGTTTGGTTGTCTTGCTTTTGGTGTCAAATCTAAAAATTTATTGCCAAGATCAATGTCAAGGATTTACTTCTTATGTTTTCTTATAGGAATTTTATGGTTCAGGTCTTATGTTCAAGTCTTTAATCTGTTTTGGGATGACTTTTGTGTTGATGTAAGATAGTGGTCCAATATCATTTATTGAATAGCCTGTCAGTTCCCCATTGTATATTCTTGGTTCCTTTGTTTTAAATTAACTGACCATATATGTGTAAGTTCATTTCTGGACTCTCTGTTCTGTCCCATTCATCTTGGTTTTTCTTTTTTTTTATTTTTGCCAGTAGACTATAATATTTAAATTTTTCTCTGTTTTTCCTGTCGTTACTTCACTTCTCTTACTAGTAATTTATTTCTCATTTTTCCTTTTTTGTTTTTGAATAGAATATACAGTGGTCTATCTATTTCCTGTTTCTAAAAAACAATCCCATAGATTATTGATTCTATTATTTCATTTTTTTGTAATTATTTCTCTGGTTTTATATTTATTAATTTCTTTCTCTTGCATTTTGTAGTTAATTTAATTGTCTATTTACAACTTATTAAATTTATCATTCTTTTTTCTTATTTGAAATAAAAGCATTTAATGTATAATTTTCTTCTGACTCTCCAATGTTATACATGTAATGTTCCAAATTTTTGTGTGTAACGAGGTTTAATGTGTAATATCCTTAGTTTCGTTTTCATTCATGCATTCTATAAGCAACATTTTTAATATCCTTTTGCACAATATTTACATGACAATGTTAGGTTCTTTATTCCCCTTTCCTAAGTATTTAGAATTTTTTTTGCTGTTGTTTTAAAATTCATCTATTTCCAGGGGGCTTGGGTTTTTTTGGAGGGGATTGTAACCACATAAGAAAATCTGTACATTTTTTTCCCTTTGAGAAATCATTAAAGGTTTTTTGTTGTATTATAGATAATGATCGATTTTAAAAATTACCCTCTGGACTTTGTAAATAATATGTATTCTCTATGGGTTAAAAAGTTCGACATATCTAATAAATCAACCTTATTTCTTTTATTATCCAATTATTTCTGTTATGTCTACATGACCAAATGTGGTATGTTAAAATCATCAACATTCTTACTTCTGTTAATGTTGTCTACACTTGCAAGAGTTTTTACTTCATGTATTATGGAGACATTTTATATAATGGATAAAGTTTCATGCAATTATATCTTTATTGAGGTGGATACTTATTACCAAGTTGAAATGAATTATTTCCCCTTTAATGCATCTTGCTCTGCATTTTATGTTGTCTAATGGTAATTTCAATTTTTTTTTTGCTCAAATCACCCTAATATGCCTAATATGTTCTTGTCCATTACATCTATCTCTCTACCTACCTACCTACCTACCTACCTACCTACCTACCTACTTGACATTCTGTGATACTTTGTTTTGGTGTGTCTCTTACATTCATCACAAAGCTGGAAATCTTTAAATTAATTTAAGTGTGCTCGTGATATTTTTAAAAATTGTTTTAAAATAATTTTAGATTAACTGATTTCAAAGAGCTTACAGAGAGTTTCTACACATTTTCCACTTCATTTTTCCTAACATTAACATCGTGTACCCTATGGTACAATATTGTTAACATTAATACTACCCTGGGACTTCACCACTTTTTTCACTATTTGTATTTCCTGTTTCTGGATTTAATCCAGGACAGTACATTGCATTTAGTTGTTACGTCTTCTTGTTCTCTTCTGTTCTGTGATTGTTTCTTAATCTTCCCTTGTTTTTCATGCTAATACTGTTTAGGTATTTTTGTAGAATGCTCCTCAATTTAGGTATGTCTCATGTTTTCTCATAATTAGACTAGGACAATAGATTTGGGTGGGGGGACTTTCACAGGGAAAAGCCTTTTCATCACATGCTATAGAAAGCACATAATATCAACATGACATACAACTGATGATATTAACCTTCATTACTCACTTAAGATGGGGTCTAACAGGCTTTCCCACTATAAAATAATTATTTTCCCTTTCTGTATGCTATTCATTAGAGAAAAGCAGTTATTAAGTCCACTTTGAATTTAAAGGGGATGGTAATGGAGTACCACCTCCTGGAAGGAAGAGTACCAAAAAATTTGTGGACCTATGTTAAAGCCACCATAATATTAATAAATACAATGGGAAAAATGTTGAGACCGTGCAAATGACCTGTTTAAAATATCTTTAGTGTTTCACCCACTAGTTTTAGCATTCATCAATGGATTTTGCCTGTAGCAATTATTCTAGTGGTGATATTTTAATTTTCTTATTCCTTCTACATTTGTTAATTAGAATTTTTCTGCAAGATATATTTGTCTCCCTCCTTCAATTATTTATTCAATCAGTTATTTTTAGTATAGACTTATAGATATTTATTTTGTTATTTTGATTATATTCCAATGCTAGAGTCTATGATTATTTTGTTGATTGACTTGTTCTAACTTGGTCACTGAGATCTCTTTTGGAGATTACTCCTGTGTCTTTTTGACGTGCTCTTATCTTTTTTTTTTTTTAACACTTCATTGCTCTTTGGCACTACAAGACCCTCCAGGCTCTTGTTCCATTTTCCTACCCAAGTCTTAGAAGCAGCCACTTCTCTAGACAGTCTTGGTTCCTTTTATTGGAGAACAGTGTTTAGACATGGCTGTACACTATTTGTGTTCCCAAAAATTCATATGCTAAATCTGAAGCCCAATATAATGATATGTGAACATGGGGCCTTTGAGAGGTGATTAGGTGGTGAGGGTGGAGCTCTTATAAAAAAACCAGTAGCTCTCTGTTCTATCTGCCATATGAGGACAGAGCAAAAGGATGGCCATGTATGAACCAGGAAGTAGGTCTTCACCAGATGCCTAATCTGTTGACACCTTGATCTTGGGCTTTCCAGTGTCAAGAGTTGTGAGAAATTAATTTTTGTTGTTTAAAAACCACTCAGTCTATAGTATTCTGTTGTAGCAGCCCAAACAGACTACAACAGAAACCACAATCTGAGTGCTAGGTGTTCCCATTGCCCTTGGGGTGTCACTTCTAGCCTAGAGAGCAAGCAAAGACATGTGAACTAAGTGCACTAACCAAGGTATACAGACACCATGCATGCAAACATTTCTATATATCTGTATCTACCTGTACATATATTAAATAATGATGAGTTCACACTGGTAGCTCTGACGTTCATCCAGCACCAAAGGCTTCATTCTCACCTTTTCTCCTTGATTTTTTCTACCTTCCTTCTCTGACAGGGAGAAACCCGACTCCCCTTATCTGCCCCTTGCTGCTGTATTTGTTCAACCATGACACACATGTAGCTTCAGACTTACTAACCCTTACTAATGTAAGAAACACATCCATCAGTATTTATTTACAGTTGTTTGGTCTTTAGCCTTACATCGCCAATCAGAACCCCATTCTCCAATTTCCTAAGACCATCTCCTTTCCTTCCCTAATGTTGTTGTGTTTTCACGGGTGTCCAAGCCATTTGTAGTTCTCCTCACTCTTTTCTTGAGTTTTAAAAGGAGCAAAATATTCTGAAACCAGCATGTTTTTTTGCTTCTTTGGGTTTACATATTTCTCTTCTGCATGGCTATGTTTGAAATAATTTCCTTGGCACTCTAAAATATTAAGGTAAGTGTGGACCCTAGCCCTGTTTCTTTATATGTACGTGATGATTAATAAACAAGTTGTGTCTGCTCACTCAGGTCCATTTTGGGTTCAGAGAAATTTTCACTTTGTCATTTGAAGCTGAAATGAAAATGATCTACATGTGAACGTCCTGCATGCCTGGGCAGGCTCTGGGTGAGCAAGGTGGTTTCCTCTCGGGAGACAAATGTAAAGACTAGGAGAGAAGCACAGTTAGTCCTTAGCCTCAGCAGGTGGTTTTTTTTTTTCTCCTTTACATTTTATTGTGGTAAGAACACTTCATGTGTCAGATTTTTAAGTGTACAGTGCAGTCGTGTTATCTATAGACAAAATGGTGTACAGCAGATCTTTACAACTTATTCATTCACCTTTCATAACTAAATTTTTTATGTGTTGATTAGCAACTCCCCATTTTTCCTTCCCTACCACTTGGCAACCATGATTCTATCTTCGCTTTTATTTTTTAAGTATTTGCTCTATTATAGATTTCTCATGTAAGTGGAATCATGTAGTATTTGTTTTACTGTTACTGACTTATTTCATTTAGCATCATGCCTTCTGGGTTCATCCATTTTATCACACATTGTCAGATTTCCTTCTCTTTTTTTAAGGCTGAAAAATGTTCTTCTGTGTGTGTGTGTGTGTGTGTGTGCAGATATCATTTTTAATCTATTCACTTGTCAAAGACATTTAGATTGTTTCCACAATTTAACTTCTGTGAATTGTGCCGCAATGAACATGGGAGAGCAGGTGTCACTTTGAGATTCTGATTTTTTGTTTGTTTTTTAAATTAAATTAGGTGACATTTGCTAATAAAATTATATAGGCTTCAGGCATACAATTCTATGATACATCTCCCGTATATTGCATTGTGTGTTCACCACCAAAGTTAAATCTTCTTTTATCACCCTACATTTGACCCCCTTTAGCTTCAATGCCCTCTCGCCTGCCCTTCCCCCTGGTAACCACCACACTGTTGTCTGTGTTTATGAGTTCCTGTTTATTTATTTGTCTTGTTGTTCCTTTGTTGCTTTTGGTTTTATGTCCCACACACATATGAATGAAATCACATCGTTCTGGACTTTTTATGTCTGACTTATTTTGTTTTGAATGATATTCTAAAGATGTATCCATGCTTTTGTGAATGGCAGTATTTCATCTTTTCTTATGGCTGAGTAGTATTCCATAGGATACGTACCACATCTCCTTTATCCAATCATCTATCAAAGGAGACTTCAGTTGTTTCCATGTCTTGGTCCCCATGAATAATGCTGAAATGAACACAGCAGTGCATGTATCTTTGCAAAAGCTGTTTTCAAAAATTTGAAGTAGATACCCAGAAGAGGAGTTGCTGAGTCATATGGTAATTCTATTCTTAATTTTTTGAGTGACCTCCACACTGTTTTCCACAGTGGCTACACCAGTTCACATTCCCACCAGCAGTGGATGAGGGCTCCTTTTTTTCCATAACCACTCTGACACTTGTAACAAGTTTTGGAGAAATCCTGATTTCAATGCTTTTGAATTAAAACTCAGAAATGGGATTGATGGATCATTTTTCAGGAAACCACCATAGTATTTCCCATAGTGGTGGCCCCATTCCCATGAACAGTGTGCAGAGTTCCGGTTTCTCTCAAGCCTCTCTAATCATCGCAAAAATGCAAATCAGAACCACAACGAGACGTCTCCCCAGAGATTCTCAAGTGGTCCCTTTGGTAAGCAGTTCTTTCTGAAGTCCCAATTAATTCCAGGGAGCTAAATCTGCCACTAGTGAATTTACACAAGCTGGAGCTGATAACCACAGCTAAAATGAGGATCACTGGGATGGAGACATTACTTATGTCAGACAGGGCAGTAAGTGGCCCTCTGCCTGAGGGCTTTGTGGAAAGCTGACTGGTGGTTTCATTACAACAGATGACTCAAAGTCAGTACAAAACTCTGGCTGGAAATTGTTGGAAAAGCAAGTTGTTCCACTCCCAGGCAGACACTGGGGAGACAGAGTGACTCGCAGGATTGGTCAGGAAGGCTGTGTGTGACTGTGAGCCTGTGTGTAGATTCCACGAGATTCTGAATCACTGGTACACATTTTTGCAGGCTGTCTTCACCCATCAGCTCCAACACACTGGTCCTGTCCCAAGAACTCAGGACATAATGTGGACCCTAGCTTGAAAAGAGAAGTGATACTGGCAGAAGTCTATGTGAAGGCTGCTGGTTTCTATTCACGTACAGCTCACAGGGCCTTTCTGGAGTGGAAGTGAGCTAGGAAGAATCTTCATTGTGTATGTGATGGAATACTTGTTCCTCAGCCTCAAGACAGATGGGCCATTCTCAAGTGTGGGGGAACTGAGAATATCAGAACAGTAGGTTCTTCAAAGCACGTCTGGAATATGTTACTGCAGTTGCCTGTGACCCTGGTCTATAATTTTGTTATCAGAAAGCCTGGATTTGGGTGCTGAATATTCCTCGCTGTGGTCTGGGCAGATCCTTTGGTTTCTTCAACACCAGAATAGGGATAGTGACGTGGCCCTACACCTGCAGAAGGATGTTCTCTGGCTTGCACAGTAGACAGAGCATGAATGTGTGCGGAAAGCTGGTTTTGCCAGCTCAGCCATTAACCTCTGTGTGCCAGGAAGATATAGCTGCCAAGGAAACAGCCTCTGGATGCTGATCACCAGGAGGAAAGTCCCAGCATTGAAGTCTCAGCAGGTGCAAATCTGGAAGGTTGTTTAACTACTGTGCCTCAGTTTTCAGAGAAAGGGATGGTACCAGTCCTTGCCCTGACATTGTGTTGCAAACATGATGTTTGTAAATCTGTTTCTTTGTCCCTGGCATAGGACATGTGTGACTAAATAGCGCCTGTGGCCTTAACGCCGTTATCCAGCCCTAGGAGGCTGCTGAGCTGATTGCACAGCCTAAGCTTCCAGAAAGGCCGTACTCCTGGGTACTTCCAGACTGATTGGAAGGAAGGCACAGGACCACCCTGCAGCCTCCTTTTTCACTGCTTGTGGGTAATCACACACAAGGGTGCCTTAAAACTTAAATGGACATTAAACCTCTCCAATGTAAATCCATCCTTTTGTAGAGAAGGAAATTGAATTGGAAAGTTCAAACAACTAGACACAAGACGAACAACTAGACACAAGAGGGCCAGAGCACTAGCGACAGCCTGGCCCCCTCAGCCTGTCGCCAGCGCTCTGCCACCTAGAGCCTGACACCTTTCCGAACTACCCACAGGATGCTCGTGCCCCTTTGTCGGGAAAGGACGGGCTTCCACCCGCTTCGTCAGGACGTACGGGAAGTGCCTGAGGTCTCTGAGGATTCCCCGAGAACCTACGTTCTCTTTTCCCCATGAGTCGTCTTCCTCCATGAATGGGGTTCCCATCTTGCATTATGCTGACCTTATTTCATGCTGCGCCAGCTTTTTGGTTTTATTTCATTTTCACTTCAGCTTCCCTTCAGTCTCCAATGCCACCTCCAGGTTGAAAAGTACGGCCCGTCACCGCATTTTCTCTTGTTCCGATTTCTCTCTGTCCTCTGTCCTGCTTCTCCCACTCTCATCCCCCTTCCGCTTTCTTTCAAATCACCCCCAGACTATGTACAGACTTTTAAAGGATTGATTTGATGGGCATTCGTTCAGAAAAGGAAAAACACAATCAAAACCAAATTATCCCCATTTTCTCATGCAGAGCAATTCAACTCTCAAACTGGGCTCTGGGCCCTCCACGGAAGCTTCGAATTAACCACTTGGATTAAATTTGTAGACTATGAAACCCTCCTCACTGTGTGGTCCCTCAATGACAAATAATTTCACAGTATTAACTGGAAGTTTCTTAACAGTTATGGCAGAAAAACACCAGAAAAGACTCGGATTATCCCGATTTGGGACCAGTATTCAGTCACAGGTTAAAACCTATGGCCAGACCTTTGTGGCAGGCCCCACCCTGCCGGGGGTGACGCTGTGGTGACAGGCTGAGGCAGGCTGAGCCCCTCCTGGAAGAATGGGAATGTTCTCTGGTTACTTCTTGAGCCTCTCGGGAAAGATCAGGATTCTCCCCAGGCACTCGCAAACCCTGCGTCAGTCCGCACGCGTCATTGCCAACTGAGGGCAGGGACCTGGGGAACGCCGAGATCCACTCTGCACCTGCAGAAGGAACCCAGCGCCCTAGGAGCCAGACCCCAGCCGCGGTTCGGGAGGCGTGCCCTCTGTCAGTGTGGGCTGCAAACTCCCTCCGGCGGCCTTTTCCCTCTCGTCCCGATGTTAGTAGACCTCTTCAGTTCTGAATCTGCTTCGCTTCCTAGCACCAGCGGCAGCGAGAACCACTTCACTAGATCCTCCTACACACACGGCAGGGAGCACGTTTCCTGCGGGCAAGGGCGCTGGGGAAGGTGCGCTGGACCGACAAGAGCAACGCTCACATCCAGCACCGGTATGGAGGCCAGGAGGCTCTTGGCCTTGAAGAAAACAAGTTTTGTCACCCCGAAGCTGCCTTTTTTGGGATGTCGATTTTAAGCTGTTTGTTAAGAAATGAGACTCAGAAAGAACCTTTGACCCTCTCCCCTTTCCTGCCCTGGAGATTCAGATCGAAAAATCTACTCCAGGAAGGGAATTTTAGGTTATCCCCTTAGCCTAATTTGAATTAAGTGCAGTAGATAAGAGAGTTTCAGGCAGGGGCCTGTTAGCTAAACACCTTGCCCCATTGTTTCTGAGAATTTCACAGTCAGGTGTGCTTCCCTCTCCCTCAACTGCCTCTTCTGAAATCCCGCACCCTATCCCTCCGCTTGTCTCCTCTGTCTACACTGTCTTATGTGCTCAGTGTTGCCTCCCATCTTTGGAATTTTCGTGCTTACATGAATCCCCCACACACGTATTAAACTTTTTATTTTCTCCTGTTAGTCTGTATCTTTTAATTTGATTATTAGCCCAGCCAGAAGAATTTAGGAGTCAGGAGGGAAACGATTAAGTATTTTTTAGCCCCCACAGCCTCCACCATCGTTCTAAGTTCATCTTTCTGGAACACGGCAGTTCTGAGTTCCTCCCGTCTTCCCGAACCTTCAAAGATTTCCCATTGTTCCAGAGACAATTCTGGATTCAAGAGAGTTCAAGAAAACCACTCAAGGTCATCTGTAACTTGCCCCCAATTTACCTTAAATTTTAGATTCATATCTTCTTCTGCTGCCTTTATAATTGTAGTCTTTGGGATACAGTCTAGTTGCTGTCCCGCAAATACTCTCTGTATGGTGCTGCACCTGGGCCATTCCACAAACTGTCACACTGTCAGCTGCCATTTATAAGATCCTCACTATCCTGCAAGGCACTTTCTAACCCTGTCCCTTTTGAGAAATCACCCACAGCCTGCTACTTTCTACCATCAGGCCAAGACCCTCTGTAATGAAAAATAATAAGGGGAAAAACAAATAAACATTTAATAGCATGCATACCTCTTGTGCACATGGGAAAGACTCAGGGACACCGAGTAACTTCCCCAAATGGCCCAAGACACCACCCAAGAAACAAAAGAAGATGCTGGGGGTGCTGGAGTCAGTTAGGAGGAGTGCCCAGGAAAAGCACAGGAAATAAGGATCTGGTCCCTATGCATGATGCCTTCTCCATTGACTAGAGTTTCTAGAAATGTAATCGTACCTCTCTTCTAAATAGGGAAAGGGAAGCTCTTTTACAAATGGAGATTTCCCTTAAAAATGTAAATTTCCCTCACAAAAGGGCAACCTCTATTTTAAGAGCTTCTCTTGTGTTTGCAGCCATCCCAAAATAATCCTTACGTCAAAGAGGCCTATTTTGAGGTGGCATGTTCTCCTTCCCCTCAGAACTCTACCCTGTGGGGCTCTGTGTTATCTCTAGGTAGACAGTTTCAGAATTGAACTCAATTGTAGGACACCCGACAGAATTGGTCGGTGTGGGGAAAATCCCACACACTGGTAACCAGAAACTGTGTGGGAAGTAGAAGGAAAAATGAGGTCTCTTCATTGGTGTACAGAAGTTTTACCTTTCAGCCGAAATCTATACAATTTCTTTAGAAACATGCTTGCTCTGAGAGAGACATAGAGAGCCCCTACATCATGGTCATTCTTCTTTGGGGAACTGCTTCGCACGGCATTTTCAGGAAAATATAAATAAACCCCTACCTCTCATAGTGTTCATAGCCCCCTCAAAAAGGGAGTGGAAGAGGTGTAACGAATACCAGCCTTGCTGCCTATTCGGGACAGCAGAAATAAAGTCCATTCTTCCCCGTGGGATCAATCAACTTCTACAACTACGTTTGTTTTACTTTCCCAAGGGGCGGGATGGTGACCAATTCCTCCAAGAAAACAAGAAACAAAGTGTAATAGATAATAGTACCAGTTTAGACATTTGCATGCAAGGTGATTTTAAATTATGGTTTATTAAGCATAACTTATGAATAAATTTCCAAGAAACAGGCTACATATAGAGGTGTAATGAATATTTCTAACATTTCATTTTGCAGCTCCATTTACTTGAAATGATGTGATGCAAAAAGATATTGTAAAACATATTTCCTTTTCACGAATACACTTATGCATATGAGAGAAGATGGAATCATGTCAGTTTGACAGTAGGGAAAAAGGTAAGAAAAGGTGCAGGGCAGATTTCAAGCAGAAGACTATGTACTGTGTTTTGTTCAGTAGGCAATTGAATTTCATATTACCTTGTCCCAAAGTATTACTCCAGCTGAAGTGTCAGGAGCCGTTATTACACCGTCCTCTGCTCTGACAAACACATTAGCAAACACGGGGCCTCCCTGGGTCATACTTCTCTCTGGCAAACACTGACGAGTTTATTAACATAGACAGTGTCACTTTGTCAAGTCTGCATGTTAATCTACATTTACGATGCACAGTGGTTGATGCTGCAAAAACGCTTTCTGGGTCAGAGAACACAATGGCCCTAAATCAGAATATGCAGCGGAACCAGCAAGCTATTCTCCATTCTCTGGGTTGGGGCAGAAGTAGCTCCTCTTGTTTATGGATTCAGATACATGCAGGCTGCTGATAAGGTCTATACATAAGTGTGTGTGTGTATACAGACACACATAAATGATGCATATATTTAAACAAACGGTGCTCCTGTAAAAGCTTAAGAACACCAAACAGATAACAATTTTTCTTTCAGTGTTAGTATCAAATGTTCAATAATCTGTTACTGGTATTTGGGGTCCTTGGGTTCCCCAAGGCAGAAATCAAGGGGAACCACCAGAGAAATTTCTAGGCAAATTTTACTAACACAGGGGAGGGAGACAGCA
>PVKM010017476.1:0-25858 GCA_004027735.1 Carollia perspicillata
GCCAACTCCAGGAAAATGGGTAAAATTTCCCTCAACATCCAGTTACACACATGTCATATTTATAATCATAGGAAAAAGAATGAAAGAAAATGACTCAAATGCCAATAGTGGTCTTCTCTCTGTAATGAAACTGTGGGCAATCTTTTTTCCCCTTTATACTTTCCTATCTTAAAATTTCCTGGGGTGTACGTGTACCACTTCTGTAGTCAGAAAGTAAACATTTTAACAAAAAATGATTAGTGCAAAGATGAACTGCAGATTGGTAAAAAGAAAAAGTAAGTAAACTGTTTTAATCAGTTTAATTTTTTTCTTTTAATCTCAAATACTGGATTACCCCATTAAATTATATTTTTATCTTTCTTGGTTTGTTCATACATAGCCTGCATAAAAAGATAAAATGTCTGCTTTATCAAAGAAAGAAAATGTTCCTTCTACATCTTCAGAGAAAATGGTTTTAAAAGTTAATCACCAATTTTAGGTTATGTTTGAAAATGGGCTCGTTCCCTATTTATTGGATTTCTTTTATTAAATTCTCATTAGCAAATTAATAATTTTTAGTTGCTAACCAATAATTATACAATATTTTATGCCCTCAGAAATCTTTTGCTGAATTCCTTTATACCTAATTTAACTTTTGTTTAAAAGTTGTAAAATGATCTGATATTGAGGCCCACCCTGGTGGCTCAATTGGTTTGAGCGTCATCCCATACACCAAAAGGTTACCGGTTCTATCCCCAGTCAGGCACCTTCCTAGGTTACAGGTTCAGTCCTGATCAGGGCACATATCTAAGTTTTGGGGTCAATCCCTGGTCTGGGCACATAATGGAGGCAATCGATGTTTCTCTTTCCCTCTCCCTTCTTCTCTCTCCAAAATCAATTTTTTAAAAAAACATATCCTTGGGTGAGGACTTAGGGAAAAAAATCTGACACTGAATATTTCAAAAGAGGTTTTTAATATGTATTTTAACAGGCATTTAAAAATTATATTTTAATGCATTTTAATATATACTTAAGATATATATTTAAAAGTAGGTATTGTAGACTGAAAAAATATTTTAACATTTTTTTCTAATTACTGTCTACATTTAATGTTAGTTTGTATTCGTTTCAAGTGTACAGGACAGCAGTTAATCACGTACTTTTCAAGTGTTCCCCCTGATGTTTCCAATACCCACCTGGCACCACACATAGTTCGTACAGTGTTATCGACTGTATTCCCTATGCTGTACTCTACATCCCCGTGACTATTTGGTAACTACCAATCTGTACTTCTTAATCCCTTCACCTTGTTCATCCAGCCCCCCACCCCACCTCTCCCTTCCCTCTGGCAACCATCAGTCTGTTCTCTGTCTCTATGAGTCTGTTTCAATTTTGTTTGTTCATTTATTTTATTCTTTAGATTCCACATACAAGTGAAATCATATGGTATCAATCAGTCTTTCTCTCACTGACCTGTTTCACTTCCATAATACCATCTAGGTCCATCCATACTATCACAAATGGTTAAGATTTCATTCTTTTTTTATGGCCGAGTAATATTTCATTGTATATATGTGTCACCACTTTTTTAGACAGGCCTATTGATAGGCACTTGGGTTGCTTCCCTAGCTTGCCTCTTGTACATAATGCTGCAGTGAGCATAGGGGTGCATATATCCTTTCAAATTACTGTTTTGGGTTTCTTCAGATATATCCCCAGAAGTGGAATTACTGAGTCATAGGCAGTTCTATTTTCAATTTTTTGAACAACCTTCATATAGTTTTCCACAGTGCTCACTTAATTTTTTAATCATCTAGAAAGGTTAACAAAGTTTACTATCTTAATGTTAGTATACATAGAAATTAGAAATTTGAATTTATGACTCTACTTCCCTCATAGTGCCTACCCCATAACATATTTATCGAGTAAATAAGTGGAATTATCTTAACAAGGTTTGTTTCATTCTTTACATTCTAAAGTTATAAATAAATGTGTGTTTGTTTTTAAAACTTCATATAGTACAGAGCATCCAGAATATAAAATAAAGAGGCCACTTGAATATATTCTACCAATGGCGTATATCCTCTCAGACCTTTTTATACATAGGTTATTTTTAAATTACCTAGCATGTTTTAATCTAGCAATTTCAACTCTGGTTTTCTTATACAAAGACCACATAAAATACATTTTGATTTACAAATACTGTATATTTTTGCTTGGGTATGGTTTGGTTTGGTTTGTCATTTACCTATTCTGCCTGCAGATCATATGCACACATTTTCTAGGTCACAATTATATTTCCACCAGCATTTCTTTTCTCCTTGAGACAGTAACCAGCGCTCGCACACACAAAGAGAAAAAGACATTCATCGCTGCTTCCAATCCACCGTGCATTTTCCGTGTTTGGCGAGCTGGGCTTTGTGTGGCATATGTTTCAATAATCCTCTCACAAAGTTTAACTGAGACTTAGGCACTCCATAAATATTTGTGGGGTTGAATTGAATTTCATTAATTATTCTGTAATTGTTAAGGCTTGTAGACACTGGAAGGGTGACATACAGCTTGGTTTCTCGCTTCGAAGGCTGCAAAACCTCTACAAACCCATCCCTGAATCAGATAATACTGGTAAGTGTGTTTTTGTTGGTTATTTGGGGTTCACTCCAGAGAGCCTTTTGATCTCCCTCTGATGATGCTTTTTCGGATCCCAGATTTCTAAGCTAAAATCTCCATTGGAAATAAACACATTTCCTTAAGCCATCTGGTGGCTTTCTCTTGTAACTACAGCATCGACTAATGGCCCAATGGAATTATCCTTGACACACACAAGGACTGTCATTTCCTTTTTGTGTCCCTTACAAGATATGTCACAATGAAGTGATAACCTAAGTATTGGATAGATGTTAAAAACCCAAGAGAAATCTTCATGACTCTAACTTCAAGGCCACTTTAATATCAAGAGCAACATAACAAAGGTAATGGAGTAAGAGACACTACATTATTTTTATAATAACTATGCACAAAAACAGACCTTACTGACTACGAACTATGTGCCAGGCAGTGTGCTCAACCTGTAAAAACCAATGTGAGAGGCTCGTGTGCTCAGGGACCACAGGCAAAGCAACACGTGAGCAGATACAGCAGGGTGTTATAATAGACATGCCGAGGCAGAAACAGGGAAAACCCAGACAGGGGCTTCTTTATCCCACACTGAACATCAGGGAGTAGTGCTGTGCTCTTCCAGAATATGAAAAATACTAGAAAATAAAATCCAGAAAAAAAAAACTTGGGAATCAGCTCAAAATAATGATTAACAAAAGAATGGAGTTGTGAGTGTGCTGTGTAAGTTTGTACCCTACTTTCTGCAAGTGCCAGGAATATTCATGTCTTTGTGTAATGCATACCCTTCCTTCAAAACTATTACCCCAAATTGGGTTTCAACAGGAGGCCCAGGGACCCCAGGGTCAGTAGGTAAGCTTCCAGGAGCACATCTAATTTAGCCCAACAATACCTTCACCCCCAGCTTTTGGAAGAGGTAGGAGAGCAAAAAGGAGTCAGAGCCTGCTCTCCAGGTTGCAAGTCTGTCCCCTCTAGCTCTCCTCCTTTACCCTTGAACAACAAAGTGTTGCTGGAGAACATTCTGCCTTGGAAGGTCAGAGAATGTGCCAGAGAGTCTGCAAAGGTACGAGCTCGATGTGGAAGAATGGGTGGGAATAAAACAGATGGATAGAGGGGCAAGGACAGTGACTTCATTTGGTGGGGACATGTGCAGCAGTACGAAGTATTCAAATGCGAGGTATATGTGGGGACCTGCAGGAAATTCAGTATGGCAAGAAAGGACATTGCAAACAGGGAGTGGTGAGCAAGTGGGGGCAGCTGGGAAGCAAGTGCCTCCTCCCGAGGGTGGCCCATGGCATGCTCAGATGGGCCTTTTGACCTGCTGGTAGAGGGGCCACTGAAAGATTCTAAATAGAGCAATGATATGATCAGATGCATTTTAGGAAGTCATTCTGGAAATGAGATTGATATTAGGTTGAAAGGACACACAACAAGAATTAGAAGGCCAGTTAGGTGGCTGCTACCATCTTCCAAGCAAGACCTTATGAGGGTTTCCAAATGAATTTAGTGGCAATAAGATGGAGATATGAGGATGGATTTGAGAAATATTTAGCAGGTAGAAGCAACAGGTCTTTGTGACCTGGATATAAGAGATTAGATAATATAGAGGAGTCCAATGTTCCACAGAAGCAGAAGGTACAGGTCTGAAACACAATGAGACCTCAGGGCTGGAGATAAAAATTTGCAACTAATCAGCATCAATGCTATGGGAAAGGACTGGCTTATTCCTCACCAAGATATTAAATGCCCACACTCAAAAGAGATGTGCTGAATAAATGTCGTCAGAATAAATACACATTCTTTTTTCCCTAATACTCACCCAAAGACATGCCTATTGATTTTAGGGAGTGGGGAAGGGAAGGAGAAAGACAAGGAGAGGGAGAAAGAGAGAGAAACATATCGATTGGTGGCTTATCCTACACAATCAGACCCTGGGACCAAGCCTGAAACTGAGGCATGTGCCCTAACCAGGGGTCGAACCTGCGGCCTTCCAGTGTGTGGGACAATGCCCAACAAACGGAGCCACACCAGCCAGGGTTAAATGCATGTTCTTATATATGAGAATAAACAGGTATCTTGGCAGTTTGCACAGGAAAAAGCCTAGCATTTTCTGTAGACCAATGCCTAGAAATGAGATTGGAGTAGGGTGATGGGGAGACCCAGCAGAAGGTGGATGTCTTGATTTACACAGTGGAATACTATGCAGCAGAAGGAAAGATATAACTCCTTTCTACCCTTTGCGACAGCATGAATGGAACTGGGGAGTATTATGCTAATCGAAATAAGCCACAGAGTGAAAGACAAATACCGTATGATCTCACCTATAAGTGGAACCTAATCAACAAAACAAACAAACCAGCAAAAAAGAACCAGAGATGTGGAGATAAAAAACAAACAGACAGCGACCAGAGGGGAGGAGGGAGGAGAATAATGGGGTAAAGAAGGGGAAGGGGCAAGTCGAGGAGCATGTGCGAAGGACCGATGGGCAGGGACAAGAGGGTGGGGATTGACTGTGGGAGCCGAATTGGACAGCACAGGGGAGAGCAACAGGGACGGGGGAGGAAGGGGGAATAAAAATGAATGTCTCCTCCTAGTGTGTATCTAGCTGCATTGATGTCCTATAACTGACGTCATAGTGCTGAGTCATTCTTGTCCACACCAAGCTCACTCCTTACCTTCAGCCTCCATTGGAGCATTGAACCTTGGATCCAACCAGCACTACAGGATGGAGAACGAGGAGGGATGAGGAAGCCTGCGGGCTCGGAGCTATGAAAAATGTACTCTGTCTTTTCCTGGTGCTCTCGGGCTGGGAGGAAATTCCAATCAGGTTCACTCTGGGAAACGGCAACATTATTCATCTACTGGAACTTTCAATTAAAAGGCTACCTAATTCTTTAGGGGGAGGAATTGTTTCTCATTCCATCAATAAGTCAATTTTTTCCCCTCTCATCTTCCATCCTATTATATTTTAGAAGAAATTCATTCCAGTTAATATGAAAATGAGAAGAGAGGAAGTCATGAAAGATGCTTGTGGATGCAGTTGTAGTGATTCAATAAGTTTGTCTTCTAATCTAAATATCAATAATACACTTATTTTTCTGTCATTTGAATTCTCTCAGTATCTATCTGCTCTTGGAACCAATCAGAACATCTTAACATTATATGAATGCACTAATGAGAACATACTGAGCCCTCTTTATTAATAATAAAAGCTCCACGTCACTTCCAGGCAATCAGTGGGGACATCCTAAAGAAAATAATGACTTCCACACAAGGATATAATTGGAATGAATCTGATCCTTGTGGGAAAAAAAAACCTCAGCCCAAACAGAATAGGTTCCATTTTCCCTTATTGCAATGTTCAAAAGTTTATATGTACATACACACACATTTATATATATACACATTTACATAAATATACATTTCTATAACATATATATTACAAAGATATATATATGTATATGTATATCACCACATTTCTGCTCTGACATTCATTGTTGTCTTTAACGAACACTGGGTAGTCAGATAAACAAAAAACAGAGATTTCTCAATGAGACCAGGCACTTTCTCTGAAATGTTCTGGCTTTTAATGAGGCAAGCATTCCTTGGTTAATACTGTTTTTCAAAATTATTTCAGTCCTTCTTCCTATATATTTTTGTCAATACATCTTTGAATGGTTGTCAACTTCCCCCAGAAAAGTCCTTCGAGATTTGGACTAGAATCTTTTCATACTTACGTCGTAAACTGGAAAACACAGACGTCTTCAGTCTTCCCGTCCACAAAAGTGATAGGTCTCTGCATTTGTGTCTTTCTTTTTCTGCCTCAGTGAATGTTAGCGTTTTCTTTAAGTACATCTACCTACTTCTGAAGTTCCTTCATTATTATTTCACAATAGCTCACTGCACTTGGAATGTGCCCCCAAGTGCAAGACAGAGTGTCACCAGGACACTTAAGGAACTGAAATATTTCTATTATGCTATTTTAAGAAATCACAGAAAATAGAGGAAAATGCAGTAGTTTTCTTCTGTTACGAAGAAATGGTTCATCTTATAAATTATAGTTTGGTTGCTTTATGGAAATACCTACAAAGTCACAGTGTGACTGCAGCAAATGTTTTGTTTGTTTGTTTGCTCGGTTGGTTTCTGACGAGCACAGCCTGTCGATCAGGCTAACTTCCTTCTAGAGCAGGGTAGCTGACTTTTCAATAAGGGCAAATCTTTCTATGTGAAGTGAGGTACAATGTCTGGATTTTAAGAAGTGTTTACTCTAATGAATATGATTCTGCCACAAAGAATACAGTAAATAGAATTTGAAGCTTCCTACATTGTTGGAGAAGTTGTACTTGAAAGGGCTATTTTTATTTCAATGTTTAATTTATTTTTTGGCTTTTCAATTACAGTTGACATTCAATATTATTTTATGTTAGTTTCAGGTGTACTGCATAGTGGTTAGACAATTACATACTTTATAAAGTGTTCTCCCTGATAATTCTAGTACCCATCTGGCACCATACATAATTATTACAATATTATTGACTACATTCCCTATGTTTTACATAACATCTCTGGGACTATTTTGTAACTATCAGGCTGTATTTCTCATTCCCTTCTCCTTTTTCACCCAGCCCTTCAATGCTCTCCCCTTCTGGCAACCATTAGTCTATTCTCTGTTTATAAGTCTGCTTCGATTTTGTTTGTTCATTTATTTTGTTCTTTAGATTCCACATACAAGTGAAATCATACGGTATTTGTCTTTCTCTGTTTGAGTTATTTCACTTAGTAGTATACTCCCCTAGGTCCCTCCATACTGTTGCGAATGGTAAGACTTCATTGTTTTTTTATGGCCAAGTAATATTCCACTGTATACATGTACCACTAGTTTTTTATCTATTCATTTATTGATGGGCACTTGGGTCACTTCCATATCTTGATTATTTTAAATAATGCTGCAATTATTTTAAATAAGGGGTGTATATATTCTTTTGAATTAGTGTTTGGGTTTCTTTGGATATATTCCCAGAAGTGGAATGGGTAGATCATAAGGCAGTTCCATTTCTAAATTTTGAGGCCTTCATACTGCTTTCCACAGCGGCTGCACCAGTCTGCATTCCCACCAACAGTGCATGGGAGTTCCCTTTCCTCCACAACCTCGTCAGCACTTGTTTGTGGATTTCTTGATTGTAGCCACCTTATTTAAAATGGAGTTGGGAGACTAGAAGAGAGAACTCATACATGTCACTCAACACACACTACTGACCCCAACAGGCAGAGATGTACCCTGTATCTCTAACAGCAAGTGACACCACTTTACTACTTCTACAGGAAGAAGAACAAATTTCTTGCCAATAATAGCCTAGCCAATGGGAGGCTGCCATAACTCGGCCAATGAAAAGTCACTATATTTCAAACTTTTAGTTTCCTCCAATGGACTCTTCCTTCACAACAGCCCCTTCCAAGTGCATAAAAGAGCATTCCTCTCCATTGTTTCTCTGGAGTTTAGTGTGTTTCCCATGAGACCACATGTCTCAAGTTGCAATTCTTTGTTGTTTCCAAATAAACCAATTTTGCTAGAGAAACATCTGGCCATCTTTTTGCTAAAGATCAATGAGACACAAAGGCAGTCATAGGAAGGACGGCTCGGAGGAGCCCTGAGAGGCCCTCACATTTGTGCATCTGCCTTATCTCCTTATTATGGGTTGAATTGCATTCTCCAAAAAAGATATTTTGAGGTCCTGATCCCCACTACCTCTGATTGTGAACTTTGGAAATAGAGTTATTGCAGATATAATTAGTTAAGATGAGGTCATGTTACAGTAGGGTGGGCCCTTGATCCAATATGACTGGTGTCCTCACAGAAAGATGATGTGAAGACATAAGGCAAGAACAGTGGAGATGGACTGGAGTTACGCAGCTGTACACCAAGGAATGCCAAAGATCACCAGCCACCACTAGGAGCTAAGAAAGCACAAGAAGAATCCTACCCAGAGTCTCACAGGAAGCATGGCCCTAATGACTCGCCTCTTGAACTATCAGAGAAAAAAAATGCCTGTTATTTTAAACCATCCAACTTATGGCAATTTGTTACAGCAGTCCTGGGAAACTAATGCACCCCACTATACTGTAAGCTTCTGGAAAACACCTTGCTCACTTTTCCCCTCAGTGTCTGTGGCATAGCAGATGCTGGGCAAGAAGAAGTGAAGCACTTATTCTACTCATAAGATTCCCAAACTGTGCACTAGCACAGCTGGGAGGTGGGAAATGAGGTTAACTTCCTGGAGAAAGTAGGAGCCTTTTGCTCCCAGTCCTACATCTGTGTTATATTCCTGAAGCCCACTTGGGAGCTTCACTGGGGTTTGCATAGCTGTTGGTAATGTCAATATTTGTCAGCCCAACTCTTCCAAGTGAGAATCAGCTGAACATCTTTCCTTGGGTTCCCAGAACACCCTGGGCAAATTTCACCCTGGCTCGGCCATAGACTATTAAAGCAATCTGCTTGTGTTTCCATCATCTCCCAAGACTGAGGACCTTGGCAGGAGGGCGGCCTCACTTATTTCTGGACCCTCAATACCCAGTGCCTGGCACGGTAGGATTCCCCTGCAAGTGCTCACTCAACTGAACAGACCTGGTTATTTTAGAGTTTAGCTACAGGTTCAAGAAAATTTCTGGGTAATCCTCCGCACTTCTTCCCTCCGTTCCTCCATCAGAGCAACGAGGTTTCTCAAAGATTTTGGATTTTGCGTGCTTAATATGCACACCACACTCAAAAATAGGCTGGAAAGCTGACCTGACTCATTTCTTCACAATCTATTACACGGGGTGGCAGCAGGGGAGACCAATAAGCCTTCTGGCTTTTTTAAAGTTATTTATTTAATTTTTTATTGTACTTTTTTTTATTATAAGCCTTCTGTTTTCCTGGGCTGCTAACATGGCACCTCATCTCATATACAAAACTTGCATTAAAAGATACTATCTCTGTATGTTAATCAGCCATATAAAGATCAAAATCGCTTTACAGTATGAGGAGCCCCCAGAGCTCATCCTCTATGAGGAGCAACTTTATGGGCTAGATAAGGAAGGCTGGGGCCCAACCATTATTCCTCAAAACAACTTAATGAAGTTAGCGTAGGACCAATGTCTAAGACGGTGAGATTGAGACTTGAAAAGGTTGAGAGATGAGCCTGAGATGACACAGCTGCTAAGGGACGGAGCCCAATGTCTCCAACTCAAAGTAGTGGGTTTTTAAAGAACTCCATTCAGACTTTCAAAGTGATAGAATTTTAAAGAAAACAAGTTGCTGATTTTCACAAGAAAACGTGGAACTACTTGTTCCAATGGGTGTTGTTCTTCCCAGCCGTTCCTCGGAAGGTTAAACAGCAATCCTGATTATTTCCTTGTTTCATTTTGGGAACGCTTCTTTGAAGATTTGGGTCTTCCTAACAGGAAGGACAATCTTTTAAGTATTCCCTCTGGTGGCAAACCTTTAACTCTGAAGTCTTTCTGGGCAAAATGTGGAAAATAAAACAAAGGATTGAACTGGGCACTACTGTTTTAGGTCAAAAACATGGTCGGCTATAAAGATACAGGATAGATCTTCAGCGTGGACCCGGAGACAGACAAGTTCCTGTGCTGGATTTGGAGACCGGCAGAGAGGGTCTGAAATTCGCCTGACCGTGCAGTAGCGGGCCTTCAGTAAGCAGCCTGACCTCTCCAAGCTGGTCCCCTTCTCTATCAAATCCAGTCATCAGCTATCTCACAAGTTGGTTAAAATGAGATAACACACAGAAAGCAGTCACCTGGAGTTAGTGCTTACCAAGTGATAGACATTATTATTGATCAGAAAGGCCTTCCAAAATATAACATCATTAAACATATAACTTCAGGAACAACCATCTACATGTTCAGTTCTGGTACCTGCGACATGGGTCCCGGGGCAGGACAAGAAGTTCAGTGTGAGTGGTTTGGTGTCTTCTGCATTCCCACGAGTTGAATGCATTCCCACACTTTGCAGTGAAGTTGGCCCTTACAATAGTTGCAACAATAAAACAATGCCGTATTCAAGGCTTGATCATTACTTATCTATTTATTACTGATTTGTAGCACAAGTTTCCAGGAAAAAGAAGAAGTTGGCTTTTATTGAAATAAGAGAAATCTCTCTTTAAGAAGGACTGGGAAGTAACTGAGCATGGTCTCTTTCCCCGAGCAGAGCTGACTGTACATCTGAAATGATTGGTTAAATATTTATTGCAGAATGTTACACAGTCAAATGGCTGCCTGGGATTCATATCCTAAGAGAATTTTTTTTCATACAACATATACTTCTTTTTCATTACACTGGAAATATATATTCCTTGTTGAAAAACTAGAAACTGCTGACAAGCAAAAAAAAAAATACTTAAATCACACAAAATCCCACCACTCAGAGATAAAAACTATTAATATTTTTGATGAACATTCATTCAAGTGCCACTGTGTACTTATTTATCACACAAATGGGGTCACATTATACATACAATGCTATAACATGGTTTGTTAACTAAGCAACACCACGAACATCTCTCTACGCCAACAGTTGTACTTGTACAGTGCAGTTTCCATCAAATGATGCATAGTGATCCAGTTAACAAATAACCCATATTTACCCGATCCCATAATGTGGAACCCTTGAGTTATTTCAAAATCATGTTTTTGCTGTTCAAAATGAGACTACGATGAGGTCATTCATCATATGGGAAGAGTATGTTTGGTGAAAAGAGGACAAGCAGGACACAATGGCCCTAAAGATAAGGATAGGCCCCTTGGGATGAAATGGACCCCAAAGGACAAGAAAGAGCAACCAGAAAACAGAAAGTAGGTGCTGTCTGGCAGGGGTGTGGGGAGGGGGAAATGGGAAATTGATGTTCAGTGGGTAGAGCGTTTCAGTCACACACAATGAACAACTTCTAGAGATCTGCTGTAAACATTGTGCTTGTAATGAACACTTCCATGCTGTATACTTAAAATTTTGTTTAGAGGGCATATCTCATGGTATGTGTTTTCTACCACGTCAAATATATAGATTTATAATTTATATATTTATGTATAATGGAAAGAAGGAATAAAGGAGGGAAGAGAGGGAGGGCGGAGAAAAGGGAGGAAGGACATCGAAGGCGTCAAGGATGGCTCCTCTGGGCCTGGCGTGGGCAGCTGAGTGAGCAGAGAGATTCCTCGCTGCCTGCTTTTCCTGCAGGTCCTACAACAGCCCATTCATTTGCTTTCTGGTCTCAAAGTGTTCCCAGTTGCCATCTGAAACTGCTCAAAATTCACTCTACCTGCGTTGTGCCTCAAAAACATGAAGAACATTTTTATTGCTCTAGTGATTTCTGTCCCCCTTTGCCTTTCGCGAAACCAGGAGATGTAGAAAATGCTGTGGAGGTAATTCGCTTCCATTGGCAAAGGACTCTATTACCGGCCCTCACCCTGCACAGCCTCTGAGCATCCTCGGATAGTGTAATGGCCTTTAATTCCGGGCACAGCCTGAAAGACTTCCCCATCATTCAGCAGCTATTTTTCCTACAATCATGCTCTGTCTCCCCCTATGAAATTCACTCCCCACCCTACTCCCTTCCCTGACTGCACCGACAGTTAAAAGCAGCCACTCGCTGCCTCATGGGGTTTAACTACTTTACTCTTTCATGTGTGGGTTGCACATGCAATGGTGGAATATTTGCTTAAGACTCAGATCTATATGATTGTCTACAGTAATACAAGCATGAATGGTTTGAGTCATCTACTATTGAATACCATGGCATAAAATGTGTCACCTCCATGGGTCACTTTGCTCTTCGGGCTGATCAGGTCTGAAGGGTTAATGGGGAGGTATAATATATTGATGATTTAAAAATGGCTACTCATATATTTGCCTGGTATGAAACAAACACAATATCATTCCTTAAAACAGTTCTTCATTATCTTGCTCACACTATGTATAGCATATTTGGTAATAGTTCCAATGAACTCAGAAGGTAGAGACTATGACACATGTTATGAGACAGACTTTACAGTGAAAAACTTATACATAAAGGTTAAACACGGTAGACATTGTTCAGCATAGTTCTTGATGGACAGCAAGTCTTTTCGAGAAGTTACACCAACATCTCTCATTTCCCCAGGTATTTTGCAATCTCATCCTAGAAGTCTTCCAAGATTATCATAGACTTCTTGTATTGACTCAAAGTCTTGCTAGTCTCATTTCAAACCTTTGAGGGAAGCCATAAATCTCTTTTTGGCCATACAATGAAGTACGAATGGACTCTTCTAGCATTTCTATACCCAGCACATGTGATGGAGATGGCTGGCCACCTACTGATTAAAGTCCTTTGTTAGTAAAAGGAGAGGAGAGCTCCACATGCTAAGGGTCATAGTCATTCATTCTGCATGATTTTGCTCTTCCAGTTTCTTGGGTCACACACTGTTGTGGTGATACCCATTTTCTTGAGGTAAAGCGACCTGGGAGTAGTCAGTAATCACATTCACAGTAATATTATTTTTGCCTCTTTCTTTTGCCCTCCATTATACAACCTCCAGTGCCTCTCAAAACTTTCTCAGTCCCTGCTAGGACTGAGATACCAATACCAATTGGTACCAATTTCCAGATACCAATAAGGTGTCTACCATTTTTCATTCTTTTCTGATCTAGTAGGGATATCTGCTACCCAGCCCTCACTAGTTACAAGCCCACACGAAGTTAGTCTCCTGACTTCCTCTACCCTCTGGGGCCCACTAAGAGAGCATGAATGTCAATACCACGTGCACTGTCTCCTGATGCTACTTAGTACTTTTACCAAATAACTAGTTAGATAAAGTGGGGAAAATTGGGAAAACTGTAATTAGCATAATCAATAAAAATACTTAAAAATAATTAGTCAGACATTGTATTTCAATACTTGAGATTTCTAAGAAGGTAAAATTTTCTGGTGAGTTTTTTAAAATAGTGCAAAAAGTTTTATTCATGAACTTCCATTATAATGTGGTCTCATGGATAACAACATAAACCCACTAAAAGGAGAGGCACATTCCTTGTTGCAGATGAAGGCACGGTTTAACCAATAACCTTGTTCAACTTCTAAACACACTTGCTTATAAAAACTTAAATAAAAAATTATTTAGCAAAACAGATGCGTCCACTTGATGAATCCACATAGGTCTAGGGGTGCTACTGAGTTAATATTTGTCAATGTTTACTGCAATTTGTCAGGACTTTATTGTGCCCGCCTTGTGAGTGGGAACTCCAGAGATGAAATGCTCTATAATAAATACTGAGGAACAATGTTTCTCTAAATTCAAATTTATTACCACCTTTCTAATTAGAACAATATTTCTATAATGGATAAAATATTGTCTTAGCCCAGATTTTCCGGAAAGCAGAGCCTGAGGTGAGGACTGAATCTTGGTGCTTCACCTGGCAGGTGCAGCCCAGAGCAGTGGCAGTGAGAGAGAAAGGATGTGAAGCTAAGAGGAATGGGAAGCACTGCAAGAACCTGTGTGTTTCTGCACTGGCCACCACTTTACAACTATCTGCCTGTGAGGATAGAGAGTTGATTACCCAGTAGATGTTCCCACTGGGCCAGAGTCCCTAGCTATACAGAGAAATTGTGGCTTGGAACTAGCCACAGGGAGAAGCAAGGAACAGGACTTTATCTACCCAGCCCTTTCCTGCCTTTTATTTCCCTTGGTCAAAGTTTGCCCCAATGGGAATTTAATTCCTCTGCGTTTCTGGGTTGCATCATCTGGACCCTTTGGCTATTGCTTCAGAAGTGAGATCCTATACCCCACCATACAGCATCTTATTCAAGCCCTAAAGAAGGAGAGGAGGCCAGAAACTCAAGGTGGTGACTGATCTGTCTGGCCATGCAGCAGGTACCAGCAACTGGTCATCTCCCAGTGGTGAAACCATGCAGTCTCAAACAGAGGAGGAGGGCCAGAGCAGCAGCAGAAGCAGAAAAGGCACCCGAGGATCTGGGAGGTGAAGGCATCAAGAGAATCTTAGGAGCATGGCTATGCCTGATCTGAATATTTCATGTCAAAGCTCCAGATACTGTTTTTGACAGGGTGTTACAGGCTGAGGTGTCTCCTCCTCCTATGTTGAAGTTCTAACTCCCAGGACTCCCTCAGAATGTGACTGTATTTGGAGACAGGGTCTTTAAAGAGGTCATTATGATTAAGTGAGGTCATCAGGGTGGTCCACTATCCAGTACAACTGGTGTCCTCATAAGAGGAGGAGATTACGATGCAGACACACACAGTGGGAAGACCACGGGAAGGCACAGGGAAAAGGGCATCTACAAATCAAGGAGAGAGGCCTCAGGCAAAGCCGGCCCTGCCATCACCTTGATATTAAACTTCCAGCCTCCAGAACTGTGAGGAAATAAATTTCTGATGTTTAAGCCACCCAGTCTGTGTGTGGTGTTTTGTTATGGCAGCTCTAGCAGGATAGATGGGAAATCAACCAAATCAAATTCCACCCTGACTTCAAGTCTGTTACTTGTTCATACTGCCTGGAGGTCAGCTCCTGGAGCAGCCAAAGTGTTAACTCTCTGAATCTACTAGAATGGGTGGGTCATTTTTATTTCGTAATCAAAATGAGAGCGACCTATAAAGCATTAGAAGCTTTTGCTAGTAGAATGCAGCGCTGTGTTTAAATAGGCCCCTTATGTTTAAATGAATAATTTACATTTTGCATTGTGGTATAGCTCTACAGTCATCTTGCTAACACTTACTCAGATGTAGCAACAATTATTCATATATTAGTGTGCTGATTATTGAGATTATGATTAATCAAGTCAATAAAAGAAATGAAAAAATAATAGAGTTAAAATGTATTTAACAAAAAACTACAACTAGAATTTGTAGAATCCACAATGAAGCCTGATACAAAAAAAATGAACCGGAAAAGCAAAATTGACTGAAATACCAAACATCTACATGGCTGTGATGAATGTCAACTTTATATGATTTTTGGTTTATTCAGTTCAGTTGCTGCTCTGAGGATTGAAAAAAAATCATGCAAATGGAACAAAATACATTTAAAATGGTCAAAGATGGGAGGCCAAGGGAAGTTGCTGTGCAGTGAAGAAGAAAATAGCAAACTGAAGCACTGTTTTATTTATATTTTATCAGAGGATTTAGTAGTGTCCTACAAACTCTATCTCATTAGGCTCATTTACATGATAGCAAGATAGCTAAGGATTGCTTTGTGTTGTTCATGTCATATCTTCTTCCCCTTTCTCTTTTCTTTAGCTGTCTCTTCTTTAGGAAGGTCCTGCACTATTTTTCTCATGTCTCAAGTTCTATATCCTCTTAATTGCATTTTATTGTTTCTCCATTCGGAAAAGCTATTTTGAATCCTGTCAGCCCTCACTTGAGTGCCCTTGTAGAAGACCCTGAGTTAGCGGGGAAGAGGAAGATAAGCAAAGCTGGTCCCTGTCCTCAAGGTATTCACTACCCAGAATGAACGAACACTTCGAGGGTAGAACCAAATCTATTGAGCTATCTTGTAATTCCTGCTGAGAGAGTAACTGGTACAGGATATTAAATGTGGAGCCCCTTGACTCCTCCTCCAGTGCCTTCTCGTCCCAACTACCACCACCTCCACATACAGCTGCCCTTCAGCAGTAAAATGCACAAATAAATTGTTATACAGTCAGTCATGCAGTGGAAGACTAAAACATAACAAGAATGAATGTCTACAACTACACTCAACAATACAGATGAATCTCACACACACAATGTTGAATGAAAGAAGCTAGACATTGAAGGGTGCATCCTGTATAATTAATGTATGTAATGCACAAAAGCAGGCAGAACTAAGCTATGCTGTTAGAAGTCAGGAAAATGGTTGATCTGGGGGCGAGTTTTGGAGAGCAGTGACTGGTGAGAAGCATGGGGGCAAGGTGTTCTGAGCTTCTGGGGACATTTTCTTTCCAGGTCTGAGTATTGGTTAAACAGGTGTGTGCAGCTTGTAAACATTCATTGAGCTATGCATTTACAATATGTGTGCTTTTCTCTATGTGTTTTATGCCTCAACCTCAATTTTTTAAGAATATTGCCTAAGCGTGCCCAGCAATACAAATTATTCTAATATTGACAATAATTTAGCTCCAAATTTTTCCAATTTTCATTGGAAACAGATAAGAATAATACTTCTTCAAGACAAATCTCAAAAAGCGAGGCATTACTTTGCTCAAAAATGCTTAAAAGGGTCTTCATAGCAAAGTCCCCTTCGCACATGGGCTAAAAGAGGAATCCATGCAACATAATTGATCTGGTTTTGTACCCTTTTCCCATTCCAACCGATAGGCTAAAAGCCACAGGAAATTATACTAAAATAATAAAAACAGTTAAGTCCATTTTTAAAGGCAGCAAAGGGCACATGGCTAACAAGAACTCCTAGTAGGGTACTAACTGAATAAAGTAAATGTGCTTTTAAATCATTTCTATTCGATAGTGAAGAAAAATGCTCTTTAAAAAACACATCTTTTATGCTAGCACCCATAAAGCAATAGCCATCTAATGGATGCTCCACTAAGTGGGAAATTAACAACTTGTGAATACAAAAACAAACAACAAGTACCTTCAACGCATCTACACAAAAGAAACACACAGAGTCTATTGGACCAAATGAGCTTCAAAAAATTTCCCTTAAGGAACAACTAAACAAAAAGAGAAATCAACTGAATTTTACAAAATAGAAAAATGTGTTCTTTAGCTTAATATCTATATTTAATTTGTAGTATTGAATGTATTTGCACTTTCCTTCTATATATCTATTATATTAGCATATTGTATTTAAAACAATTTCATGGGTCCACATGACAAAAACACAAGAAGAAGAATGTTGAATTATAACAACCAAAAGTAAGCATCTTACAACTTGGTTAGATGCATACTATACCATGACAGATATGGTATGACATATTTATATGACAGATATAAAATGAATCCACTGTCCACCCCTCATTTCAAACAAGGACTTAGGAAAATGGGCGGAATACAAAATTATGGAAACCATTATAGTACATCAAAGCAAAGCAAGTTTAATTAGGCTTAGTTTGATAATTGCTGAAAACAAAGAACCTGCCTCACAGCACGGCTGGTGTAAAATCCAGTAGTAAGTCCAGTTGATCCAAATTAAAACCGCCCTATCTACCATCCTACGTGAATCCTTTTATCTGAAGTCTACAGAGAACAAAGAACTACAATTCAGCTCAGAATTATAGAGGGCCAGTCATTTTTATCAGGACTTGCTTTGGCTAAAACCTGACTATGTGTGTTTCATATCTCTATTTTTAAAAATGTAACCTATAAGGACTTTGAGGTTAAAACCAAGAAACTAACCAGTACTAGCAAAAACCAGGAGCTAATCAGTGTTATTTCTTCAGTGTATTTGGATCCACAGAATCCATTTCCACTTTTCCTGTGTAAGGAAACAGAATTCATCATCTTGCAGCCAGACTGTTCTCCGAATTGTCGATTCTTTAGATGGAAAGTGTTGAAATGGGTCTCTCAGGAATATTACAAAATCTCCTCAAAAGTGGAACAGACTAAGAACAGTGTGACATTGATTAGGTCAACGTATTATTGCTGTGCTGATTTTTCAGAGTGGAAAACATAACAGGAAATCAGGAAGCTGGAAGGGAAGCTGGAGGTGGAGCTAGAGTGTGGTCCGACCTGCGTCCGTGTCCAGGTCAGGCCTCATCATCTGCCAGCAGAGCTGGCACCGAAGCCTTGTCTCCGGTGTTCCTGGCGTCTGGCTCTGCCAGCCGTTTACTTTTAACACTCTCACCTGAACTGCAGCTCTAAAAAATAAATACAATCATGTTGTCTGCCCACGTGCAAAATTCCACTGAACTTTTAAAAATTCAGTTCTCATTTGAAAACCATTCAACTTCACCAACACTAAAATGCTAATTAAAAGAGCAATTAAATATCATTCTTGCTTATCAAATAGGTACAAATGTCAAACAAAAATGATTAGTGCTGGCAAGACAGTTATGTAAAAGGCACTTTAATACATATTTGTAGTCAAAGTATCAATTAGTATAGCCTTTTTTGAAAATCAATCTAGCTATATAAAATTATGAGCATAAAAAAGCCATAAAGATATTTTTTAAAGATAGTCTATTAAAAAAGTCATACACTTTGACCAGACTTCTAAGATTTTATTTTAAAAGGGATCTAAAGAAAAAAATATAAGGAACAAACAAAACGGAAACAGAGTCATAGACGAAGAGAACAGGCTGATTGTTGCCAGAGGGAAAGAGGCGGGTGAAAAAGGTGCAGGGATGAGA
Source organism: Carollia perspicillata (assembly GCA_004027735.1). NCBI lineage: Eukaryota > Metazoa > Chordata > Mammalia > Chiroptera > Phyllostomidae > Carollia > Carollia perspicillata. The sequence goes on from PVKM010017476.1 coordinate 18,921, forward strand.
TGTACAGAATGGCAGTGACAGAGTGCTCACGGGGTTGTCGTGTACAGCGTAGGGAATAGAGCCGATAATATTGTAGTAAGTAGGTATGGTGCCAGGTGGGTACAGGAAATACGGGGAGGTGACGCTTTGTAAAGAATGTGACTGCGTAACCACTGTGCTATGCACCTGAAACTAATACAAAATAATATTGAATGTAAACTGTAATTTTAAAAAAAAACCTATAATAATTCAAACAGTGTAATATGAACATGGGTATAGATATTTTTAATGAAATTTTATGGAGTCTGATAACAAGACTCTACATATAGAGATATTTGAAATATGATAGAGATGGCATTGTAGGTCAACTAAGAAAATAATGGTTCTAGGAGAATTGGCTCTGAGTGTGGGAAAATACAACTGAATCTCTGTCTCACATGCTACATACATATTTAATTCCTGATGATGCACTTAACACTTTAGAGTAAAACACAAAGTATTATTTTATGAACTTTGGGAAGGGCAGGACTTCTTAAAATATAAAATAAATACTAACCATAAAAGAAAAGATTGAATAATTTGACTACATTGAAATTAGGAACTTAATTAGGTAATTAAAAGAAACATAAAGAAGTGAGAAGAGAAACTAACCTAAAAGAAAACATTTGCAACTTATATGATTGAGAAGAGATTAGTATCCAGAATATATAAGGAATTCCTACACGTCTAGGAAAAAAACAAACAGCTCAGCAGACAAAGGACAAAATACAGGAACTGGAATTTCACATTAAAAAAGACAGAAAGTGAATAAACATAAAAAGATGCTCACCTTCATTAATAAAAGGACAATGTATATTATGGCCACAAGACAGCACAGCCAACAACACCTAGCATCAAAATGATGTGCAACAAAGTGAGCTCATAAATTATCAATGAGAGATGTAAATTATAGCCATTTTGGAAACATTAGGCATTATTTTGTAGAGTCAAATATGTCCATCTCTTATGACCCAGCAATTTCACTCTTGGGCATATATCTTAGAGAAATTTTTTTCATGTTTGGTTCAAATGCCCATAAACAACAGATAAATAAATAACATTGCATTGTATGGCATAATCGTATAATGCAATGTTATTTTCTTCAGAAATAATGTTCAAAAATAGTTTAAACTAACCAGTACATTTAAGTTCTTCTTGTATGATATCTTCAAGTATGTTTTCTGTTCCATTTGTCGAATTAGTCGAAGTCATTGATCATGTTTGCTGGGAGAGTCTTTGCCCTCCATCTGTTATCTTCTCTGTATTACCTCACCTTCTGAGTTTCCCTCTGCACGCACCGTGATTACCTCGGAACTCTCCTTTATATCAGTTACATCAGTGACATATCAGTTTAGTGATTCTACTCTTTTTACTGATTTTATTTGTGTGTCTGTTTGGTCATGCTTCTGTCTTACTCGTCTGTTTGTTTCTCGGTCCCTGTAACCTTTGCTTTCACGTCTTTCTGTTGTTTCCCATCTTCCTTTGAGTGCTGCTTCTATTGGAGTCATGCTCGTAAATTATTCTGTAATGCGAAGCATTCTTGACAAACTTGTGTCTGTTCTTTGGGGCTTGTGAGTTACGTTTTCTTCAACTATGTTTTTATGCTACATTCTTATTTTCAGTATGTTTGCATAGTGCCTGTGCCATTCTTTTTATCTTTCTCATGCTTAGCATGGACATCTCTGAACCTATTTTCTCTAGATTGCATTTTTTTTCTTGCTCCCTTCCCAAGTATCTCGACCTGCATAAATTCCTATAGGAACTCCTATATTCCTTTTCCCCTACCAGCCACAGTCTGAAGACAATGTATTTTGTGATCTTCCTACCTTCTTCTAACCTGAGAGTGAGAGGCATAGTAGATAGACAGGGCCCAGCTGATTCTGAGTACAGTCTTTCCTAGGAAATCTTGAATATATTCCTCCTTCTGCCTAATCTGGGGTGAATCCTCTTGACTGTGTCCCCATCTTCAGTATAAAAGATCCATTGAGGCTTCAGTTCTAACAGAGTTAGCCCTACTTGCTCAGTTCCTTTCTCTCTCTCTCTCTCTCTCTCCTCTCTCTGCTTCCTTGATCCCAGTTATAGAAAGTATAAAGATACCTCCTCCATTAGATTGCCTCCAGATGTGGGCATATTTCCATTTATAGTACCACCTTTGAGAAGATGTGTGTAGGATCAAGGCAATGTGCCAGGATGTCCTCCCTTAGCTGAAATGCTTTGATGTTTGTGCTATTGGCTGATACACTTTTTCTGGTTTAAATGCTGCTAGTAATTATTTTTAATTATTGATATTTTATTTTGTTTTCATTTTTTTAGATTGTTGTTATTTCATTAGCTATCCTGAGAGGATTCTGTGATCCAGTCTCACTCTTTCTTCTTTATGAAGAGTCTCCCATAGTTGCAATTTTTTAAAATTCTGGTGCTGGATCACTCACCTCTAAAATCAGCTAAAACTGATTAGTGTTTCTAACCCGCTCCTGCCCCCCCCAAAAAAAAACCTCCCTTTATTAGTGACGAAGACAGGCACACTTCTGTATCATACATTGTCAGGGCTGAGACCAAATAGAATCAGTGTTGAGAAAAGAGCCCTATTTATTTACTTAAGCCCATTCTTTACAACAACAAAATGGTTTCCAGATCCCTAAGGTAGCAAGTGTTGCCTGTGGAGCCCCCTCAGGAGCCCACTCAACCCACTGTATAATGGCTCTTAAAGATCATTACTTAGGGTCTTCTGTTGATCTGCCCCAACTTTAAGTGTCTCTATATTGTGAGCTTCTGCAGTTACAAAATCTTACATTAATCAATCAATTAGTGTTTACTGAGTACCTACTATGTGCTCAACTTTGCACCCAGTGCTTTGGGAGACTGGTGAACAGTAAACAGTCTCTGCCCTCGCAGAACTTACCAGTTGGGGAGACAAGATGTATTCCTCGACACACAGTGGTGTAACGGCTCCAAACAGGAGATAAGTGTTCCACTCTGGGCTCCAACTCAGTCTAAAGGTGTGATTAGATTGATTAAATCCATGGGGAAGCCCCCAAGAGGTCAATTTGTCCAACTTCTCACACTGAAACATTCTTCATAAATATCTGTTTGTTGAGCAGCCATTGCCAGTCATTAGCTGATAACTCAAGTGACACTTTAAAATGGAAAATTATTGAGCTCTTTGTGTGTAAAAGGTTTTTCAATTACCTATTAGTCAACCAGTTCTCCCTCAGAAGCCCATAGAACTATCATTTTGAGTCACACTGAGTCAACTGCAGGCTCATGGATGCTACCTTGACTTGGAAACAAAAATTAATTTACACTGACCAAGAAGTTAGATGTACCCATTTCTGCTACCATTTAGTTTCTCTAAAACTTAATATGTACTTGTCACCCATGAGTCAAAATCAATATTTTTTCATACACATTTCAGCTTAGGTGGCAATTTAATATAAAATGGAGTATGGAACGGACCCTGAGTTCAAAATGCAGCTCTGGCATTGTCTAGCTCTGTGACCTTGTGCCGAAGCCTTCTCATCTGTAAAATGGGACTATGCAGACCACCCTATGGAGATTGTTGGAGGATTAATGTAATCAATCGTGCAGAGAAAGCACCCAGCACTTAGTGCTGCTCAGGAACTGTCAGTGCTCTTCCCTCCTCTGTATGGGAGGTTCTAGACACTTACAGCCTTATGGGGCCCCCACATCATAGTGTTCTAAGATTTCACTTATTCGGTAGCAATTTAGAAAGTGGAGAGAGAAATAAGATTCATGAGGGCTTTAGGAAGGATATAAAAAAACTAGAACTGAGTCTTAGCAATACACAGGCTTTGGGTAGGTGGTGTAGAGAGAGAAGGACAGAGCAGAGGTGGGGCCTAGATGAGCAAAGTTAAGGAGGTGGGAATGAATGTGGCGATCACTTGACTCCTGCGAGAAGAAGGCAAAGGAGCAAACATTTTTACAGAACCTGCTATGTGCCAAGAATGCCTGTGGGTTCATTTAAGAAAAATCATTGCATTTAATCCTCCTGACAAGTCTATTAAGTAAATAGATGTATTTATTGGTTCCATGGTTATTTACTGAAAGGCTACAAGGTTGATGTATGTGTTTTTTAGCGAGTTGGGAGAAGTTAAGAAGCTTGCCATGGGCCATGCAGTCAACAAGCGGCAGAGCTAGAATTCACACTCTAAGCCGCCTACCCCAAGCTTATGTTTTTGAGCTACAAGTTGTTGCCCCCACAGGGGAGCCGTGTGTAGATACTGAGAGTGAAGGCCTATTACAGAGTACTGAAAAGCCAGTATATGAGTTTAGAATTGTTGTTATGGGCAGTTAGAAGACATTAAAATGTCTGCATATATTAGTTATTCTGCTGCCCTATTAATTGAATTATAAATACATTAGTCATCTATGTATAGATATCTCTTTTATCAATAATTAAATAAATGGGAAGATATGTTTTTTATTCAGCTTAAAGGAGACATGGCAACTAAATGCAATAACCAATCTTATGCTGGATTCCATACTGACAGAAAGAGAAATGCTTTATGAAGGACATTACTAGGTTGGTTACAAAATTGGAATTAAGACGGTAGGTTAAAATATTCTATAATGTTAAATTTGCTGAACTTTACCATTTGATAAGATAAGAGAATACCCTTGTTCTGAGGAACTACATATTGAAATATTAAAGGGTAAAGTCTAAGATACATACCATTCATTCTCAAAAAGTTCAAAAAAAACTTATATTTATATCTATCTATAGAGAGATGTAGTGATAAAGCCAATGAAGTAAACTATTAACTATAGATAAATCCATATAAAATAGAATGAAGTTTTCTTCGTATAATTCCCAGTCTTGCAACTTTTCCTCAAATTTTCAATTATTTCCAAAAACTTAGTGTTTTTAGTCACATATATTTTTATATTTGGGGGATCAATGCCTTAGATAAATATCTAAGGTCTAAAGAGAATTTAATTTTGAACCAAAAATCTAATATAACACTTTTCTCTTTTGAAAAATCAAATATAATTTATCTAGAATGTTGGAAGAAAGAAGGGAATTTAATGAGTACCTAATGTGTTCTAGGCCCTCTGCAAATTTTTTTTCTTTAATCCCTGTAAACCCTGAGAAAGAAGATAACTACTAAAAAGGGTTCCTGGTGGCTAACAGAGCTCAAATTTTACAAAACAGAGCCTAGCAGCCATTTCTACACAAAAGCCTCTCATGCTCACTGCACTTCATGGAGAGGCTTGCTCTGAGCTGCCTACCTGTGCTATGCTTTTGCCATCTAAGCCAGCCCTTATAAAAGAGTTCCTGGAATCCTATTTCAGCCGATAAGACTAAGGCTTTCCCCATCCAATCAGAGCTGTGCAGCTCTGACCAACCAGAGCAGCTCTATTCTGTCCTGATTGGTCAAAATAGACTTTTGGACCAATCAAACTGTGAGAATTTGAAGTCCTCATTTGTATGATTACAGACCAATCAGAGACCAGGGACAGGTACATCTGTCTGTATAAGCCAGCTCCCCCCTGGCTCTGGGAGTGCACTTTCCCTTTTCACTAACAACTGAAGACTGTGTTTCACCTGGCTGAGCTGAAACACCAAAGATGTCTCACTAGAATAGAGTGGAGCAGGCCAGCTCAGGCCAAAGCAGACTGGCATAGACGAAACAGACCAAAGCACAGCAGAGCAGACCAGCACAGCACAAAACAGACCAGCAAGGAGCAGAGCAGAGCTGTCTACCTGGAGAGGGGCCGGGCTCTAGCGCCCCCTGACCTAACCCCTGACCCCAGGGCTGCCTCAAGGTCATGCTGTTTTCACAGCCATGCTGTATCACAATTGAGCTGTTCCAAAGTTCTGATGTTTTTACAGCCATGCTGATTCACAACTGAGCTGTTTTGTATTGAATAAAGTTTCCTTCTTCAACACACCCCAAATTAGGGATTTCTGTTGGCAATGAATTGGCACCAATGACCGTAGGTTGACATCCTCAAAATAAGCCTTCAAGATGGATTTTATCCCCATTTTTCAAATGATGAAACCAGGCTCAAAGATCACACAGTTCCTAAGGTAAGTGGCAGAAACTGAATTTGAACCCAGACAGGTCTATTGAATATTTATCATGTCAAATCAAATATTCATCAGTAAATACTTATAAGGTATGACTACATCACAATCATATTATTTCTATATAAAATAAAGATGCATTGATATCAAACATAGTATATTTGATATTAAACAATGAGGGTTAATGTCCATCCTTTTCCTAGCTCATTCGAAAAGCATAGTTTGGCTTATTTGTAATGAAATGCATTGCCTTACACATGTCCTTTCTGAAGCTTTGATGAATCACCAGCTACAGAAGCTAAATCACGAAGCAAAGAAAGGAGATGCTGCTCTGGAAAGTACTAGCTAGAATCTCACCTGACTGCAACTGCTCACCCCATCCATTAGACTCCAATTTTCACTCTACCCACGCTTGCCTATGCGCATGCACGCACACAAATCCACACACACCCAGTGATTGTACTTAATCCCTGACTCCCTACCAACCCAAACCTACAAACCTATACACTCCCCACTTGGGGTTCTGTCCTTCCCTCCTCATCCTTCCTGCCCCATCAGCACCTGTTATTAGAGAAGGACAACAGGGGCTCAGGTCCCACCGTGAAACAGGACCACCCAATGTCCCATCTCCAGGTTACTTCACCCAACAATGCACTTCACCAATGTGATTTCCCTTGCTACAATCTCTATTGTAATTCAAAACAGACCCAAATGATTTTAAACCGGGCTAAAAATGTGTTTGGGGATCATAAAGAATGAAATTGAATGTAAGAAGAGATATCAATTACCAACAGACTTGTTCATCTTTTCCCTGACATGGTGGTATTTGAAATTTTTCTATTACTTATTTAGATTCCAATCTCTGAGCTCT
>PVKM010017477.1:0-25230 GCA_004027735.1 Carollia perspicillata
GAATGAAGGGGGGAAATGGGACAACTGTAATGGCATAATCAATAAAATATATTTAAAACACACACACGCAAAAAAAACCATAGTATTGCCACACAATGGAATACTACTAAGTAATTAAAAGTGATGAACTATTAATGCATGTTCCGACCCTGGTGTATCTTATTACAGTTATGCTGAGTGAATGAAGCCAGCCTAAAATAGAGTACATAGTATATAGTTCCATTTATGTAAAACTCTAGAAAATGCGATCTAAAATACTGACTAGAAAGCAGATCAATGGTTGGGAGGTGATGTGGATAGGTGATGTGGAAAGGAAGGTGTGTGGTATTGAAAAGAGGCACAAGAAGTCCTTTGGAGGTGATAGATATGTTCATTGTCTTGACTGCATTAAGGGTTTCCCAGGTAAAGACATATGTCAAAATTTATCAAATCATATAATTTAAATATGTGCAGTTTTTATGTATTCATTATATTTCAACAAAGCTGTTAAAATGTGATAAAATATAGCACTGGCTGGTGTGGCACAATGGATTGAGTGCCAGCCTGCAAACGAAAGAATCACCAGTTCAATTCTCAGTCATGGCACATGCCTGGGTTGCAGGGCAGGTCCTAAGTACCAGGTGTGTGAGAGGCAACCACACATTGATGTTTCTCTCCCTCTCTTTCTCCTTCCCTTCCCCTCTCTCTAAAAATAAACAAATAAATATTTTTTTAAATTTCAATTGTTGTTCAAGTACAGTTTTATGACTTTTACCCCCATCCCAGCCCACACCTGCCAGCCCTCCTCACCTCCCTCCCATTTCCACCCCACCCATGTTATTGTCCATGTGTCCTTTATACTTGTTCCTGCAAACCCTGTCCCTTTTCCCCTGAAATTCCCTCCCTTCTCCCCTTTGGTCACTGTCAGCCTGTTTTCTATTTCAATGTCTTTGTTTATGTTTTGCTTGTTTGTTTGTTTTGTTGATTAGGTTCCTGTTAAAGGGGAGATCATATGGTATTTGTCCTTTACTGCCTGGCTTATTTCACTTAGCATAATGCTTTCCAGTTCCATCCATGCTGTTGCAAAGGGTAGGAGCTCCTTCTTTTTCTGCTGCATAGAATTCCATTGTGTAAATATACAATCGTTTTTTGATCCATTCATTTACTGATGGGCACCTAGGTTGCTTCCAGCACTTGGCTATTGTAAACTGTGTTGCTATGAACATTGGGGTGCATAGGTTCTTTTGGATTGGTGTTTCTGGGTTCTTAGGGTATAAACCTAGCAGTGGAATTGCTGGGTCAAAAGGCAGTTCCATTTTTAGTTTTCTGAGAAAATTCCATACTGTTTTCCACAGTTGTTTTCCACAGTCTACATTCCCACCAATAGTGCACTAGGGTTCCCTTTTCTCCACAACCTCTCCAACACTTGTGTTTAAACAAACAAATCTTTTAAAATATATAATAAAATATGGAAAGAAAGGCTTTGGTTTGAGGAAGAGTATATTGATATAATTTGAGTTTTTTAGAGGTGTTCATTTATTTTGTAAAGTGTAAAAATGGTTCTTATAAATATGAAGGTAGGAAAGAACATTATGGACTTATTTTAAGTGAAAGAAATTTTAGGAGTGGTCTTCACATTTGACATATAATTTGACTTTTTTAAAGGGTATTTTAGACACTGGCTTGTTATTTGAACTATTTATAAATTTTCAAGACACTGGATTTAGGGTACTGCACCTAAGCTTTTTGGGAGCCTAACACAGAAAATTCTGTTGAAAATATGATTTTTGAAAATCTAATGACCCGAATAATAGTTTCATTCAATGCCTCAATTAGTTTTTGGTAGCAAATCATGTGCTTGGAAGAGGCACTTTCAGAGAAGTTAGTGCAATCTCTTCTACACATTTGCCAGCTTCTGAACTGATGTCTCTGCAAAGGAGCAGGCCTACCTTGTGGTATATTGTTGATTATCAGTAAAGTGGCTTAAACACAAATGTTTTTAAGCTGGGGTAGTTATAGAGATGAGAAGCAAAAGAGTATCACAAAGCAACACCACAGAACTTCACATACTAAAATTTTGTGCACTTTTGTCCTTGTCAGTTATTGTTACCTTAAATACTAAATTTATTCAACTATCGTATGCTGTCATTTTCTAAGAATAAGTTATTATTTTCAGGTTAGACCCATTGACTACATCTTTTCCTTTTGTATCAGGGTGTATTTTTCTAATTGGAGTGGAATGTGTCCTTCCCTTTGGAATGCCGTTCTATGCTTGAGTGCAGTCCGTGGCTATAGCCAAAAGGGCCCACAAAGGCCTATCTTGTGACAGAGATGTGGCCTATATTTGTTTCAAAAGTGTCCTTTTTCATTTCCTTATTTCTGTTTATTCTCTCATTAGAGACATTATTAAATGGTGTGATTCTCAGTCTCAATTTGGCAATGTTGTTAAAGTATTTTTTTAACTCTGCTTGTAGTCTGGCTGTCACATCCCAAGACAATGCGATGAAGTTGAGAAGTATCGAGAGAAATGTCACTTCCATTAAATAATAGACTAAAAAGATACAGCTTCTGTTGTTTAGGAGACTATGACCATGGCTATCCCATCTCAGCCTTTAAAATACATTAGGCCTCCCATATGCCACATGCAGGCATGTGTAAAAGTGAGCCTACTGGCAAAGCTCCTCTAGGGTATAGTCCCAGGACCACCATCTTCCTATTTGTCCCACCCACCTGCTCCCTCCTTGCATTCCTCCTGTTCTCGGGCTCCTGATGCTGTTACCTATTTTCAAGACCCTCCTCTGACATATCTCCCTGTTCAGAGTCCCTCCTCTGGTTTATTAGCTTATATTTCCCACTGAACACTTGAATCCCTCAATATTTACAGTATTTGAAGCTAAGGTAAGAGATAGGCTCATGCACCTTCCACCTGCACAAGCCTGGCACCTCTGCAAAGAAAGAGAATTTAGACAAAACAAGGAAGGTGAGTCTTACAGCTCAGAGATGTGTAAGGTAGGTCTTAGAGAAGCATGTTTCCAGCCTAACAGAAAAAAAAAAAGATTCTTTATATTCTCATAGCATAAGTTGCTAAATACCTCAAAGTTAGAAAACCAAAAATCTAGAGGCCAAGGTGCCTTTAGACAGGCTGCAGATTGATCTGCAAGTGTCACTTAGGCATTGATGTGGCATACTTACCATGCTATATGAAAAGCAACATGGAGCAAACTCCATGCTCTAGTCCAGTGTATCCCCTTGAGAGCAGGATACTGGTCCAATTGGATAAAGGGTCTCATTCACTGCACTAATTACAGAAACAACATTTGGGTTGAAAACATGGAACACTAGATTTCCCCTTTCAAATAAGTGTCATAATAAAAATTATTTTATTGGCATCTTCTAGAAATAACCCCAGCATATATTTGCATATTATTAATTGTAGGTATAAAACCTTTTAAAATCTTTTAGCAGCCCTGGCTGGCGTAGCTCAGTGGATTGAGCACAGGCCTGTGAAGCAAAGGGTCACCGGTTCAATTCCTAGTCAGGGCACATGCCTAGGTTGCAGGCCAGGTCCCTAGTAGGGGACACATGAGAGGCAACCATACATTGATGTTTCTCTCCCACTCTTTCTCCTTCCCTTCCCCTCTCTCTAAAAATAAATAAATAAAATATTTAAAAAAATCTTTTAGCAATAGGAGATTAAATATGAGAGACTAAGAAATGAGGACCAATAAGTAAAGTGAGTGCACAGAATTTGTGCCCAAGCTTTGAAGGATTTATGAGTTTTAGTGGAAGTCTCATTTGAAATAATGGAATTAACATGGAACAATTAAAAAATCAAATGTGCAATGGCTTAAAAATATGCACTTACTTAGAGTGGTGTTCTGGATTCCTCCCACCTTTTACCTAGTTTCCCAAAGGAAAAATGCATGAAGAAGTAATGCTGTTTTTTTTCCTTTGGCACGATGGTGGAGTACAAGTTGACTACTCATGTTGCACACTTTTTGGATGGGCACCTAGTCTTTCTGTTGCTTGAGTTTCTCTCTGTAAAGGAGATATATAATGAAAAATAATTTTTACAAGGAAAAATGGATCTTCTTAGTGATGCCAACATGGTAGACTTTGCTGTGGGTGTATAGAAAAATCTTTATTCTGGTAGTATTCCTCATGCTTTGAAAGAAAAAAGAACCACAGTTGTTGAACAACTGAAACAGCTTTAGGCATAAATAGAACCAATTGTGAAGCTGTTTGAAGACCCAGAAACTACCAGGAAAATGCAGTCGACCAGGGATGGTCAGATGCTCTTTGACTACCTGGCAGACCAGCATGATTTTAGGCAGGAATATTTAGATACACTCTACCAGTATGCAAAATTCCAACATGAATGTGGGAATGAATCTGGAGTGGCAGAATACCTTTACTCCTTTAGAGGGTTGATTCCAGCAACATATAGAAATGCATTGGTTCACTCTGGGCAAACTGGTCTCTGAAATCTTAATGCAGAATTGTGGTACAGCGTGGAAGAACCTATGCAGTGAAAAGAGACCGTAGATAATAATTCTGTGAGTTCTCCATTTGAGTCTCTTCAGCAGCAAATACAGCTTGTTCACTGGTCTCCGTTTGTTTTCTTCAACCACCCCAAAGAGTGTGATAATATTATTGATCTCTTCCTTTATCAGCCACAGTATCTGAATGCGATTCAGATGGTGTGTCCACATATTCATCACTATTTGACTATAGTGGTCATAACAAACAAAGACATTCAAAACTGCGGGCAGATGCTGAAAGATCTAGTCAACGTTATTCAACAGAAGTCTTATATAAAGACCCAATTACAGAATTTGTTGAATGTTTATGTGTTAACTTTGACTTTGACGGGGCTCAGAAAAAGCTGAGGGGATGTGAATCTGTGCTTGTGAATGACTTCTTGGCAGCTTGTCTTGAGGATTTTAGTGAAAATGCTTATCTCTTCCTACTTGAGGCTTTTTGTTGCATCCACCAGCGTATCAGCACTAATGTGTTGGCAGATAAACTGAACATGACTCCAGATGAAGCTGAAAGGTGGATTAGAAACGAGAGACTAGATGCCAAGATTGATTGTAAATTAGGTCATGCGGTTATGGGTAACAGTGCAGTTTCACTCTATCAGCAAAAGCCTTTCATTTGGAAGCCAGATGGTGGTCATGAATGTTGAGAAGAAACTTAATCACAATAGTAGGTTAGAGGCTCCTAACTGGGCAACTCAAAATTCTGGCTGCTACCAAAGCAGTGTAAAGAAAAGACAAAAAAAAAAAAAAACTAGAAAAATGAAATGATGAAACCATTACATAAAAGGTGAGATACATTTTAGAGCAACACATAGAGTATAAATTTTGGAGAATTTTAATAAAATTGGCTGTGTTTCATTAAAAATTAGAAATAATGCTATACAATCATTGTACCAAAATTCCACCAGTCTCTACTGTTGTGTGAAAAAAGAAAGCAGAGAACAGGTTCACAGACCCCCACTTTACACATTTAATGCGTATTTGACACCACTCCTGTGTGTGGAGTTTGTTTATCCTTCATCCTTTTCCAGAAAGGAAAAAATAAAAGCAACTTACAAAAACCATATAAATTAGGACTCCAAGTAAAGTAAGCAAGAAATTAGGGTGGGGATGGAAAATAAAGCCAGGAATGATGCCAACACATGCACAGCACAAAGAGCTATACACTTAGTTTGGGTGGGGGACACGTTGGCTCTAGTTTCCTAGCAGTCAGTACAGAATGAGAAAACTGGTTATGATGTCACAAAATAGATACAGTTGCTCAGAAAAAAATTACAAACTTTTTTTCACATAAGGAACAGTTAAAGTTTTTTCCAGAGTTTTTACAAAGAGGATTCTATATGATTAAATAAGCAACGCCTAGCAACATTCTTCCCATGCACAAATAGAGCTTCATGGCTGATTGTTATAGTGGCCTTGAATGCAGGTGATGGCATTATATCAAGGATTATCTAATAAAATATTCTGGAATGAGCCAGTCTTGTTGTCAAGCTCTATGAAAGGTTGAGATTTTACTGTACGTGCAAGCTCACATGCACGGGACATGGATGCTGGCAGAACACACAACATTCCCAGGTCAAAGACAAAGGACTGTTTATTTACTGGTAGCAATAGCAGTAGCCTCAGTATCAGCACTTGTGCCAATTCTAGGAGCCCCCATTCCCTAGGGCAGTCCAAGGAGGTACAGGTGACATTTATACATGCCATTGGTTGCATTATAGGAAAGCAGCCCTGAGCTTAGGGGCCTTGAGTCTTTGATAATAGGAAGTGAGCATGTGTTCCCTTTGCTCCAGAGGGAAACTTTATTATTTGGGACACTAGACAAACTTCTATCTTCCAAGGTGGTTTTCTATACTAACATTCTTGAAAAGATAGTCTGGAGCACAGGGAACCAATGCCTCGTCTCATTAGATGTACAGAAATGTGAGGGACGCTTGGAGAACTGTCTCCCAACAACTGTACCATCCAGTCATCCTCTAGCTTTCTGTGGGTGGATTCAGAGCTAACCCTTAGACTCTCTGGAGGAATTGATGACTTGTGCTTCACTGGGTACTCACTCATCATACTTTCTGCATTCCTGTCACATGCACTGGGTACCACAACAGACAAAAACAGCCATGCATGGTTCCTGCCTTCACAGAGTAAAGAATATATGCATATATTTTATGTGTTTTTTTTTCCAGCAGTTCTTCCTAAATGTTCTCTCAACAATATTTTTAAAATATTGCAGTTAAGTCTATTTTTATTTTTTTCAGTTTATTAAAACACAATATTTCAAAATAAGATTATTATTCTTCAACCATGTCATACCACATTTAATTCTCAAAAGGACCCTTTGAAATACATGACTTTTTCATCTCAGCATTACAGATAGGAAAAGTAAAAGGCATCCTATCTACTTTAAAGTCACACCACCTATCACAGCAGTTTTAGGTTTACAGCAAAATTGAGCAGAAGATAGAGGTTTCTCATATACCTACTCCCTGACCCCACATGTGCAGAGATGGACCATACACCCTCTGCCCTTCCCATTACCAACATCCTTACCAGAGTGGTACAGTTGATGAGCCTAAATTGACACATTGTTAATCATCCAGGGTCTATATTTTTACATACAGTTCACTCTCAGTGCTATGCAGTCAATGAATTTGAATAAATGTGTAAAACAGGCTTTTCAACAGATATTGGTTAAGTCTATAATATCACAAGCAATGGAACTTTATATTTCTATATTTCCAGGTAAATACAGACATGAGTGGCACTTGAACCAGGGCTTAGCGCTGGCATTTGTGGCATTCTGCTGTGACAACTGAGAGGCCTCACAGGGCCTCTCCGGTGTACCCACAGTCAGAGGGAAATTCTTCCCTGAAGATGGCCTTTGGGCCTCTAGTGATTACACATCCACAGCTCTGAAGTTTTCTTCCATGGGGCACAGCACTTAGAGTCCTTCTTCTGGGCTATTTGTCCACCTCCTGTTTGGGCTGGGACTCCGACATGACAGGAAGCGTTTTGTTCCCTAAGAAGGTGAAATGTCTCCTCTGACGCGGTCTGTTCCTTTCCGATGTGCCTCCTCCCTGGTCTCAGGAGAGCTCCAAGCTTTTCAATGTCTTCACTGTCCTAAGGTAATAAACCATCTTTTTCTGGCAAAATAACTGGAGATTAGCCTTTATTTAATTAGCTCCCAGACAGTTTCAAACTGCAAATAATGATGGCTAATGTAGCCTGCAGGCCAAGCAGAGACTGATGCCTTAATTCCATTACCTAACCCTCGGACCAGCCCCTCACACTGTTTTGAAGAACCAGCCTTCTCTTCACTATTTCTGCTGGGTTATTTTTCCCCCCTCAGAAACTTGTCATTTCTGCTAACACAGTCGCCTCACCGGTTCAAATTAATGGCGATGGCATGTAGGAGCAGATCCACAGTGCCAGCTGGATGAATGTCCGAACTCGGGTTTGAGAGAGCTGCCTAGTCAAGTAAAAAATTAGAGATGAAAAAGACCCGTTAAATAACCCAATCCCCCCAGCGGCGGGTGCCAGAGCATTCCTACGGTGAAAGCTTACACTGGGCCAGCTCTCAATGACTTTAACAATGTGCCTTCTCACGCTTTACTTGGAAGACAGGGCTGTCTTTTCCATTTTTCTTTTTTCTTTGGTAAGTTTTTCGACCGGAATTTCATTTGACCAGGGTTATTCCATTTCCCTCAGCTACAGCAACATTTGGTTCAGCTACAGCAACCCCAGGAATAGGCTGTTTTCAGTCAGTATAAATGTACAGAGAACAGTTAAAGCACTTTATTAACCCAGCCACTCCAGCAATGCCTGCGTTCCGGGCCATGTGACATAGGGGACAGTGGACATGCATGAACATTGGAGGTGAAAGCACCTACGTTAGAATCGCAGTTCTGTTTAATTGGGGGATTTATTATCATTGTTTTCAGTGACTGTTATTTATTAAATGCTTCCTGTGGGCCGGGGACTATGGTTAGTACTGTCCAAAAAATCTGCTAGCAAATATATAAAATTGGTACTCTTATCTCTACTTTAGAACTTAAAGTTTAGTGATTAAGAGTACAAGCTCTGGATTAAATTGCCGATTGAGATGCGGGCTCTCTTGCTTACTAGCACTGTGACCTTGTGCCTGTCTCTTAACCTCTCCATGCCCAGTAATTTTTACCTGTAAAGTGGACGTGATGACAATGACAGATTTGTAGGTTAACAGACTGCCTTGTAGGTTATTTTGAGGAACAAGTGTTTTAATATATGTGAACTGGTCAGATCAGTGTCTGGCATGCAGCAAACAGTTAACTGTAAGCAATGAACTATGGATGAAGAAATTAGTTCAAAGGCACACAGCATACACATTTAAACTCTGGTCAGTTCTATTCTAAAGCCCATCCAAATGATTGACCATTAGAGTACACTGGCTTTGACAGGTCAGTTAACCTGTCTAAGCTTCAGTTTTTCTCACTAGCAAAGTGGGGATAACACTGTATCTCCTACACAGCTACTGCACAGCATAATGTAGGGAGAAATACTATTACAGAACATGGCCCAGAGCTGCAGATAGTCAGTGACAGTGAATTTACTGTATCTCTACAGCTATATAGATAGAATGTATGTATTCTACAACTCTCTGTGTGTATACTTATATATGTAAAATGAATAGCTATATAGCCAACTATTTACTCTTAAATATTTCTCATAATAGTGGAACTTTAGAACGGTTCAAAGTATATATTTTATGAGTTTACTCCCATTTAAAAGAAGAATTGGATTAGTGTGCTAGATAATTAGAAACAGTTTTCTTCCTAATAAGGTTTTATTTTATATTTTCAACATTCCAATGGTTTTAAGTAGGTCTTTTCTGGATTTTTTTAGAATAGCTCAAACAATGTTTCAAAATTGCCTAAATACATTTTCATTCATAAATTTAGATTGACCATAAGTTTGATTTTTATATCATGGAGAAAGATACAGACAGTTCTAATTTAGCAGGAAATATTATGCTATGTTTTTGCTGTTGTGCTTTTTTTTTTTTTTTTTTTGGTATGTGTGTGAGAAAGGGTGTGATGTCATTCTGTCTCCACCCCCTGTGAGTAAGCCCACGGCAGAGCTCAGTGCAGCCGCCCGCCTGTCACTGGGAGACAGTCCACTTAAATGCAGCTCCAGAGCTGCGGGACACCCACCAGCATCAGTCCCCGTGTGAGGTGGCAAATGCAACATGCTCTCCAGCTTGGGGTGTCTACTTCTCTGTGGGAGTATTGCACTAGCCCTGGGAAATGCACAGAAATTGCCAAAAGGCAAGTAGCTCTGATGTTTTGTGTTTTAAAAAATAACTTTTGAGATGCTTGTTTTTAAATGTTAATGTTAAATGTGATGTGCTTTACCAGATGGGGGTAATAGAGTTATATGGTAAAGAGTCAAAGTTCAACTGTGTGAAGGCATTACTTAAATTTTACTTTTCTTTTCCCTGCTGCGATGTACTTTTTATTTGGATCTCTTTATTGCAAAAACGAAAATCAACTTATTAGGTGGAGCAGATGTTTCACAGAAGCTTGAATGATATAGTTTCAAACTACAGTATTTGTATATTGAATCAAATTGTATAGATGGGTATTGTAGTCTGTTAAAAAGAGTTGTTTGGTGTTTTTATCCCCCTTGCCAGAGACTAAACCAGTACTATCTTAAGGTTTTAAAGAAGCTAATACTTGGCTCTGGTGTAAAGCTCACCCCTCCTGTTAACTCAGGCGACGCGGGATTCTAGGAATGGCGTGTAGGGTCCTGCGCTACTTCACAGAGACGTTTAGCTCCGGTGGAGTTTGACGAGGGTTCGATCTGCTGGGCAGGACACTCCCCCCTTTCCTGGCTAAAGTGATCTCACTTTAGTGCTGGTATTTTGTTTACAAATGTCATCAGAAGAAAATTAAAATTTTGAAATTTAGACCCTAAAAGCGATCTTTTAAGCCCTTCAGCACCCGAACAAGAGCTTTTCTCTCTTCTGTCTTTGAATGTAAATGTTACATGTGCTTTTTTGTTCTTTTGCAAAGGCACTTTTCTAAGCCAACTCCAGGTCTGAGAAGGCTTTTTATGGCTGCAGACTGCTGTAGTCAGCAGGATTATGAAAAACAGGCTGAAACTTACCATACAGTGATCATGGAAAATATTGGAGGTAATGCAGAGCAACAGGCTTGTCAAAAACCTGGGTGTGTGTACAGTCAGAGAGAAAGATCGTTAGTGGAGTATCCAGAAGACCCTTCCTAGGTCCTCCCTGTGGCTAGTTTACTCCAAGATCATCGCGTCCCCAGTGAAAGTTGCCTTTGAGTGTGTTATGTGAAAGTCGAATGTAGAGTTTATGATGGCTGAAGGGTTTGGCTAATTGATATTTTACATGATCATGTAAAAAGAAACAAAAAAGGGCAAAGTAAACCTTTTCAACTCTGATTGGATAATTATGCAAAGGAAAATAAAACCAAGTCCACACTATTAGGTTTTCATTTTCTGTCAAGAATTTTGTTCTTTGATCATAGTAGAAGTGTTTCAATAAATTAATTATGAGCCACAAGCATGCAAAATTAATTGTTCCTGGTGCTGAAATATTTAATAAGGACACACAATTTGAGAGGAACCTGGGAGTTTTCTCAGGCTCAATTTCTTACCTTGGTTTATTTTGCCTTGTACTCACTGTGCAGAGATGACAGCCACAGTTTTCTTACTGCAGACTTCTGTAAATTCCAAGGGCTTTAATTATCATGTCGCAATCACTGGATACAAATCTCTTGACACAATTTTCCTTTCTTTGTTATAGTTTTTTAAAAAGTTATCAAAACAGCCACGAAACCTTTGGTTAGTCTGTTATACTTCAATCCAAAGTATTTTTATTCAGGCTTCTTTGGCAATTTCTGAAAATACCCATCATTTTGGTATATAGAATAAATAAGAGTTTCCTTGTCTGTAATGCTGTATTTTTTTCTTTACTATGAAAGCTACTGAGGAACTTTCTTTCAGCTCAAGTCCCCTTTCTCAGTCTATCTCAGGGGCAGGTGTACTGTCCCCATGGGGGATCAGTGTCAGCATCTGCTCTCTTCTGGTAACTTGGGAAGCACTCCTGCTTTGTCTGCTTTTGGAGAGTCACAGTACACCAGGAATTTTACAGGTTCTGAGAACTTTAGTTAAGACACATGTCCAATTTTTTAAAGCTATTGTTTCCCAAACTCATTTGCCTAAGACCGCTTTTCTAGCGGAATAGCTATGATATCTTGCCAGGGGCATTCTTTCAACAGAACACCTTTGGGGAAATGCTGAAGTAAACAAGAAAAAAGATGGTAACACTTTCTTGTCTTCCTTTCTACTTTAGAATCAGTTAAATATCTTTTGTGATTTAACAAAAGGATAGAATTTTGGAGCTGGAAGGGATACTAATGATCACCTAGTGTTGTGGTTCCCGGACCTTTGGGTTTATGAATCAGTAAAAATACACATGTATTTTTAATATCAGGATCCTCTTATGGAGGGCACACTTGAATTTTGCCATCCAAGGATGTCAAAGGGGAAATGTTCCCATCACACATAAAAACAAACCACTTTAAAAGATCTATAAAATAAATAAATGTATGCAAATATATCCACTGTTCTTATTTTTCTCATTTCACTGCAGACTTAACAAACTTCATCACAGGCCAACATTTGTAGCTACTGGCCTAGCGTAATCGTGTATTTTACAAATAAAGGCACCTGATGGCGGGGATGGTTAGTAACTTTCCACACTGATGACAGAACTGGATCCTGGGCTTCTGACTTGAACTTGTGTTCTATTTGAGATATATTATATACTATACAGATATATAATATATAGATATTTAATCTATATTTGGGTATAAGAAAAAGAAATACTTTTTAATAAAAAATCACTTCTCGTATGCCTTATGCCTGTTTGCATATCTAGCTACATACTTATAGAAAATAAATTAGAAGAGTCTTGCTGCTTCGTAAAAGCTTAAAGTTAGAGACTATTATTAACAGACTTCTCTCCACTTTTCAATGACTATGTTCTTTGGTAAATCATTTACCTTTGCTGAGTCTCAGTTTTCTCATCTGTAAAATGGGAATAATGTTAACAGTCTCATAGTATTTTAAGATTAAATGAGATAAGAGATGCAAAGCTTTTAGTAAAGAGTCTAGTATATAACAAGTATTCATTCAATACATATTTATTGGGTCACAAAAAAGTGGGTTAATATTGAAAAAATATGCATACAAATAATACATGCTCTTGTGTCCAAACTGTCAGATAATCTCTCAGAGGATAGAAAATGTGGTAACAAGTTCTTGGCAGAAAGCTAGAGCAAGGGAATAAGCATTGCTCTACAATGAGAGAAGGCCTGACCACTGTCAACACAGTGTTTGATTGTCTAGTTCAAATACTCCTCTTCTGTATGGAAATCTGCACCTTTGCCTTAGGATCACCTTTTCCCTGGGGATTGGTAAGGCCTCATGGAGACTCCCGGAGAGATCGTATTGAAGTTGTTTTTCGGGAGAGAAATAAGCTATAACATACAGGCCTAGAGAAGAATTACCAATTGTTTCACACCTTTGAAAGTCCCTGTGCTCCCGCTGCCTCTCCGAATCTATATTTTTGGCATCATAGAACTTTTTTCCTCAGGAGTACAGACTAAAATAAAAATCACAGAGAACACTATATAGTGACAGCAGCCAAAGAAAACTTTTGAGACATGAGGAGCTTGACACACCTCTTTGCAGAAAATCCTGTGTAATCAGCCAGAAGGCAAAGGCTACTATTTCTAGCCAATTCTATCAGTTCTCCTGAGGCACGGGGAGGAAAGCCACAGAGGCACATCCAAGATACAAGTGTAATCAGATGGGCTGAGGACATGAGGCTCTTGGGAGTGACTCTTGGCATGTGGCAGAAGAAAGAGGCATTTGGCTCTTTGCCTCAGGTTCTTACCTGACAAGGTAGAAATCTCTGACTCTCCAAGAACAAAACACACAGGCGCAGATGATAATAACTGTAACTCTCATAGCTATTAATAACTGTTATTATTATCATCGATAACATTCTTTGAGCTCATGTTGGTTGTGGTAATTTAGGGCTAAATATTTTTAATGTGGAAAATCTAACTAAATTCTCAAAGCTTTCCTACGAAGCAGCTATTTTGTTATTCTCATTTTATGGAGCATAAAATTATGTGCCTCAGAGTGCTGAAGTGATTTGCCCAAAGTCACAAAGCCAGCAAGTGGCAAAAGACCACACCTTTAGTTTCTGTGTCGTATCACTTCCCTGTTCTATGTAAATATATGTTAATTTGTTCAGGTAACAAATTATAGTCTGTGTACATGTAGAGCCACTGAGCCTGGGAACACACAACTTGGCACCTCTCTGCAGGTAGCTGATCAGTTAATGGAAGACACAGGGATGTATGAACATCTGACTTGGGAGAAGTATAAACAGCTTTGAGAACAAGCAGAAGAACCCAATCTGGACAGAAGGATCAAGAATTATAAGACAATATGGCAGCGAAGGAAAGGCCTAGAAGACAAATGCAAGTTGGGGCAAAGGATGGTGGCTAAGGGGTGGGCAGTCTTCTCACCATGGATAAGTATAGGGCCAGACCCAGGCAGCACCCAGGGGACGGAGCTCAGTAGGGGTTAAAGTACTCAGAGGGGAAGCCAGGATGCAGCTGTGCACATGGGCTGCAAGTTTGTCTTCCTTGTCTCAATCTACCTTAACTCCCCAACATGATTATGAAGAAGCAGTAGAAGCCCGTCTTTGGAGAGAAGGGCTTCTACATCCTGCTTTGTAAACTTTTCCAGCCACTCAACTGGGGTATGGCTCTCACTCTCCACAGAGCCCTCCCAACCTCATTTTGACAAACCAAGAATGTGTCACTCAAGAGCCCAGTCTCTTTCTTTAAAGGCTGACTAATACTTGAGAGGGGCCCGAGAGGATTTTTTTCATCTTAAGGCAGGGAGATTGTGGGTGAGGAGGAAAATGATGAGGAGTATAAGCCTAGGAGGAAGGGCTCTGCTATTACTTAAGTAATATGTATTTACGTATTGGTGGGACTGCATCAAAGAGTACACTGAAAAAAATTGTTCAACTCCTAAAAAAAAAAAAAAAGAAAAAACAAGCAAAATAACAAGTTTGAAACCAAAGAGGATTACTTTAGTATCTTTTACAGCTCTGAAGTTTCTTGGCAGTTTTACTGATTTGTTTGTCTATTCAAGCACTATTGAGCGTCTACTGGGTAACACTGGGATCGACCCCTGAGATAAAAAACCTTGTATTAGGAATGTAAAAATTGATCAAGTATAATTTGTTTTGGTACTAAAACAATCATGTTTAGAACCCCAAGTTTGAAAACAAGGCTTCCCTAGCCATGTAGCGCAGACGGTTAGAGCGTCGTCCAGTACACCGAGGTTGTGGGTTCAATCTCTGGTCAGGGCACATAAGAGAAACAAGCAACCAAAGAATGCACAGATAAGTGGAACAACAAATTGATGTTTTCCTCTTTCTCTCTCTCTCCCCCAGCCCTGTCTCTCTAAAATCAATAAAAATAATTAAAAATAAGGTTTCCCTGTGTTAATCTTACATTTACTAGTTTACTGTATTAATGAAAAGACAGTTAAAATGGTTTTGTAGGTTAATGTCAGTTGACAGAAGATGCGTCTAAGACAAAAACATAAGATGCCTGATGAAGGGAGGGCCATTCAGGGGATGTGACCAACTGTTCTATCTGGGTCACCATCCTCAAAAATATTTCCCCTTTTCCTGTCCCCTGCTTGTCATTTCTAAAAGTAGGTATAAAACTAAGAATATGGAAAGTAAGTATATAAACTTAATAAAAGTGATCTAAGAACAACTATAACATTAAAAAATAGATAAGAATCTAATGTGAGAGATTACTAAAAAGTGAAGTACAAAATGTAAAAATAAATAGTATTAACTAAAGAAGGAACATGCTAAAAATAGAAAAACAATGCTTGAAATACACATATCCTATTAAAATGATGTTTAAAGAATATGATAAGCCCAGTATGGCTCAGTGGGTTGGGTGTTGTCCCGCAAAGTGAAAGGTCGCTGATTTGGTTCCAAGCCAGGGCACATGCCTGGGCTGTGTGGGCCAGGTCCCTGGTTGTGGGTGTGTCAGAGGCAACCAATCAATGTTTCTCTGGCTCATTGATGTTTCTCTCCCTCTCTTTCTCCTTACCTTCCTCTTTCTCTAAAAATAAATAAATACAGTCTTTTAAGAAGCAATACAATAATTAACCATACTGTGATGTATCAGGCGTGGTATTTAATGTTAAGTGTTTATATAAATGATCTCATTTTATTCTTACGCCTATGAAATATATATTACTATGCCCATTTCACAGAACTAAGCCTAAGGAGTAAGTTAGTTGTCTATTGCCGCATAAAAAAATTGCCACAAATTTAGCAACTTAAAACAACACACTTATTATTTCACAGTTTCTAAGTACTAAGAGTCTGAGTCTGGTTTAGCTGGGTCCTCTCCTTCAAGGTCTCTCATAAGGCTGTAGCAAAGGTGTTGGCCAGGACTGGGGTCTCATCTGAAGGCTCAACTGGGAAAGAACCTACTTCCCAGTCTTATGGTTGTTGGTAGCATTCAGCTCCTTGACAGTTGTCGGATTTTGGGCCTCATTTCTGCACCAGCCATTGACCAGAGATTTCCTAAATTCTTTGCCATGTGTGTCTCTCTATTATGGCCACTTGCTTTACCAAAGTGTATAAACCCTGATGAGTCTGCAGGCAAGGTGAAAATTGTACTCTTAAATAGTTTAATAATAAAGTGACAGGACAAGTCCTTTGCCATATTTTATGAGGCAAAAAAGCAGAATTTATTTATAAAATGTTGTGTATCTATTCTTACATGTTTAAGCTTCAGTCACATTCAAAATACTCTCCATTTGACGCATTACACCTATCAAGAGGTTTTTTTCCACTGCTCTAAATACTTTTTGAAATCATCAATTTTCATGCCTTTTAGTATTTTTGCTGTTTCTTGTTTCACCTCTTTTACATTAACAAAACATTTCCCTTTGAGGACTTTTTTCATCAGGGAAAGAAAAAAAAGGTGCTCCAAGCAAGATTGGGTGAATGGGGAGGGCACATGACCCCCTGGAATCATGCCATTTTTGGTCAAAAACTGCCACACTCAGCGCAGTGTGAGCAGGTGTACTCGTAATTCACCCATCATGAAATGGGCAAATGCATTGTCTTCCAAAAAAACTCACTGAAGTCGAACACAGCCTCTCACAAACACAGCAGCTGGTATATTATTACAGATGGGTTCCTAGAACACCCAGCAGGGGGAACCTGTACTACAAAGAGCCCATGATCCAAAAAATAATCCTGGTGTTTTGAGGTCCCCACTCATACTTGTTATAAGCAACTCACAGGTCCTATCACACAAGGAGGTGAATGCAGGAGGAGGCAATTATTAGGGCTTATCTTAGAGTCCACTCACAATAAAAATGGTCAATAGCTGCTTGGAGTCACATGACTACCAAGTGATATAATAGAACTATGAATACAGAAAATCTAATACCAGAGAATACATTCTTTGGAGCATTAATACCCCATTCACTTCCCACAGAATTGAGCCTTTAGTGACAGAGGCTCGGCAGGCAAACCGCCAATCTGTCTCCCTCCGTGGCTGGAGTCTATTCTAGGAAATCCCTGAAAGTTGAGATAAATATCTTAAGAGTGCAAAGACTCAAGGTAAAAAGCACCCTCTGTGGACCTTATTTTCTGTATGCAAGTATCCAGTCAAAGAATTGAGAGCCCAGAAATAAACCCACGTGTAGGTAGGAAAATTTCGACAAAGGGGCCAGAAATAATGTAATAGTACTGGGAAAATTGAAAGGCTACATGAAAAGAATAAAACTAGAAAACTTTTTGTCCCCATATATAAAAATTAACTCAAAATGAATAAAAAATCTAAATGTAAGACTTGAAACAATAAATTACATAGAAGAAAAAATAGGTACTAAACTTAGATACCTTGGTCTTAGAGAAGATTTTATGAATTTGACCCCATAGACAAGGGAAGTAAAAGCAAAAATCAGTGAATGGGGCTATATCAAACTAAAATGCCTCTGCACAGGAAAAGAAATTGCCAGCAAAACAAAAAGGCAACCACTCAAATGGGAGATGATATTTGCAAACAACAGCTCTGACAAGGAGTTAATGTTTAAAATATATCAAGAACTCATACAGTTCAACACCAAGTAAACAATCCATTTAAAAAATGGGCAGAGGACCTGAACAGATACTTCTCCCCAGAAGGCATACAAATGGCCAACAGTCATATGAAAAGATGTTTAACTTCACTAGCTCTTAGGGAAATGCAAATCAAAACTATAATGAGATACCACCTCACACCTGTTAGAATGGCTATTATCAACAAGACACATAATAACAAGTGTTGGAGAGGTTGTGGAGAAATAGGAACTCTCACTCACTGCTGGTGGGAATGTAAACTGGTAAGTAACTGTAGAAAACAGTAAGGAGGCTCTTCAAAAAATTAAGAATGGAGTTACTATATAACCCAGCAACCCATCTTCTGGGTATCTACCTGAAAAATTTGAAAACATTCATTTATTCTCAAAGATATATGCACCCCTACATTCACTGCAGCATTATTCAAGGTGGCCAAGGCATGGAAATAACCAAACTGTC
The DNA here is from genome assembly GCA_004027735.1 of Carollia perspicillata. Lineage (NCBI taxonomy): Eukaryota > Metazoa > Chordata > Mammalia > Chiroptera > Phyllostomidae > Carollia > Carollia perspicillata. The sequence goes on from PVKM010017477.1 coordinate 18,238, forward strand.
CTTTGATAGATTAGATAAAGTTGTGACACATATATGGAATGGAGTACTGCTCAGCCATAAGAAAAGATGAAATACGACCATTTGCAATTACAGACAGATCTTGAGAATATCATGCTAAGTGAAATAAGTCAGGTAGAAAAAGCTAACAACCATATGATTTCACTCATATGTGGGACATAAACTGAAAGCAACAAATGAGCAAGAAAAGCAAAAAAAAACTTATAGACACAGACAGCAGTATGGTGTTTACCAGAGGGAATGGGGGTGGGAGTGTCGTAAAGGGTAAAGGGGGTCAAATATATGGTGACAGCAGAAGATTTGACTTGGGTGGTGGGCACACAATGCGATATACAGATCACGTATCACAGAAATGCATACTGAAACCTATATAATCTTATTAACCAATGTCACCCCAATAAATTTAGTAAAAAAAGAATCCAGCCAATGCCTAGATTTCTGTGCTGATTTCTTCTGTGGTACATCAAGTGTGGAGAGATATCCCATGTAGAGAGATATACAAAATAAATTCCCTCCAAATAGAAACTCTGTTTTTTATTGTAAGAATCAGATACCACCATCTCTCAAATAAAAGCAAAGTGAAGACAAAGTGAAAATTTTATTTAACAAAAGTTACAAATATGAAGCAATTAACACCTATGATGTTGGTGGTATAGTTCGCATAAAAAAATGTGTTCTGAAACATGTGAGTGGCTTTTCCAGCAGGTGGAGTTGCTGAAAGGTCTAATTAAAGTTATGTTTGGAGGAGGAAAGTATACTTTCATCAGTGGGAGTGATGGAGACAACTGGATAAGTTAAAGGAGCTTCTTTCAGATCTTTTTTGGTGTTAATGAAACAATTCTTCCATAGACTCTAGTAATTAAAACACAAAATCTAGGTTATACACAGACTATATTCTTAACGTGACATCCAGAAGCTTGTAGAGTTAATACTAGAATACCCCATAGGAGTTTTCCTGTAGCACACAGTCTCTTGTGTTGAGGTGTTCCCAAAGGTCTAGGAGGTGCGTAGTAAGAAGGCTCATAAACCTCAAGTTCTCAGGCTACTTCGTGAAAGTTCTGTAGACAGATAGACTGAATTAGGACTTAATCCACTGCTCTACTATTAGCTTGGGGTCCTCAGCAAGCACCTTCCACAGTGAGATTTTTAGAGTGTATGGTAGGTTTCTCTGATCTAACAAAACCCTGACTTGTATTGCCAGTGATTCTGATAGAAATGTGAGAGCCCTGAAGCTAGTCTGAGGCTTCTAGGTCCTCCCGGTATAGCTAGCACACACTGTAAAGTCAACTAAAGTTCCTCCCTGTGAAAGTCTGAAGAGGAATTAGGTATGTCACCTTTATAGAAGGTTCATTATCCAGTCATGAGCGACATATTTAAAGCCCATACATAAGAAAACCAGACTCAATCCAATCACTCCAAGCACCTTCTGATCAGATTAGAAATTAATGTTAGAGAAAATTGAGGTCCAGTTCCAGCCTCGCCTGTAATACAGCAATTCAGTGTTTTCTTTAAAAACGAATTTAGCCTTGAGTACAAATACTATAATATCTATCCCAAGAGTGGTAACCCTCACTGCACATTAGAATAACTGAAACCTTCAAAAATATCGGTACTGTTCTGTTACCCTACTCAGTTGTGATTTCACTGGTCTGAGGAGGGAGAGTTTTAAAAAGTCCTCAGGTGATTCCATTGTGGCCCAAGTTGGGACCACTGATCAACTGTTTCTGAAAATTTGCATGCATAAGTGATCAATAAATCTTTCTGGATGAGTGCAGGGTAAAATTTAAAAGTTCCAAGTAAGTTATTTTGTTATTTAAGTTTTAATATTAATTTAAAAGTGATTTTTATTTCTTTGCTACTTTGTTCCAGGATTTTAAAGCATTATTTGAAAAAATTTTGAGATTTTCTTCTCAAACTATATAAAACATAGAAATATTTATAATTGAGATTAACATTTGCTTTTGGTATTATAAGTGCTAATCTCGACTTTTACAAAATCTCAAAAGCCAGATCTGAGAAGCTATAGTAAATTGTGTTTTTCAGGACTGAACTTACACCTGTTTATTTTGTTGTTCAATTAACATTTAAAAATATTATCATATTAGCATTACAAAGATAAGCGAGACATTGCCTACCTTCAAAGAGTTGAAATTAGCTGTATTTAAAACTACTTGGCCACACAAAAGTCATTTACTTTTAGATAAAACTTGGTGTCTTAATTCTTCAACCAAAGTTTGCAGGAGTTAAGTTATTCCATATATGTATGTATGTATGTATGCATGTATGCATATGTATATATGTGTGTATATACATGTATATATAATAACTATATACGGAATATATAACATATATATATAGAATATATGTGTGGGATATATATATTCCAAATATATGGAGTGTGTGTGTGTGTGTGTGTGTGTGTGTGTGTGTGTAATAACTTAACTCTTGCAAATTTTGGTTGAAGAATTAAGACACCAAGTTTTATAATATCATGATATATATAAATGAAAAAAAAATGAACTCAAGCAATATGTTAAAAAAAAACAAAGCACCTCATAATCTCAGGTAATGCAAAATACAGGAGTTAAGGAAATGTTTAGTCTATTTCCCTATTCGGAGGGTCAAGATTATTTTAAATGCCTTTGGAAATGGTTCGTTTAGCTGAGCATGTTCCTATAATATATACATACATCCCAGCTCATCTTCTTTCTGTTTTATGTTAAGGAAAATTTGTGAGAATGTAACATGGTTTATAATCTGAAACTTATTCCGCCGTTTCTCCAATATAGTGAAAGGTCTTTCCTCTCTCAGTGGAAAACAAACCCTGCTAGGACATGGCTTGGGGGTGCTTTGCTTTCCACAAATTGCTAAAGTGGTGTTCCTGATTTCCTTTCCCCTTAAAAGCTTCCTTTGATTTTTCCATTCTGTTAGCTAACACAAAAACTTTCTGGTTTTCCAAGGGCCCTGCTGAGAGTCCACTGTGCATGTGTGTGTGGGGGTGTGCAAGACCTAACAGGCTTTCCTACTCCGAGAGCAGCAGAAATCTGTCGTTGAAGGCAAGGTTTGGGGCAGCTGCCAAGGTCACATTGGCAGAAGACTCTGGAATTCAGTGCTGTTACAGACATGCTGGCAGGGGATGCAGGACAGAGCTTCCTTCTCCTTTCACTTTCCCAAATGGAGTTACAGCTATCTCTAGGCAGTAAGTTTATGACAAGGTATCATAATCTGAAGAACACCCCCTCCCTTCCTCTCCTGACTAATCCTCTTCAAATACCCAAATGATCCTGTCGTCACCGGATGATTCCCTAATAGCTCCCCCATAGTTTACAATTGGAAGATGTTCTACCATTGAGGTTTACTCTAATCTGTTGTTTCATTGTGAATCGAGAAGGCAAATATTGGAAGGTAGCAATAGGGGCTAGTGGGTAAAGCGCAGGAGTAAATGTGAGCCTGGGCACGTGCCCTGACCTCCTTCAACATCAGATTTTCTTCTTTGAAAAAAAAAGGGAATAATAAAAATGACAGATCTTTTTTTAGCCTCCACTAATAAATATTAATATCAGGATGACTTCAGTGGACTTTTTGGTAGTAACTTTATTAACCTAAGTAAAAGTAAAAGGAGATGTGAGGAGGGACAAGAAACATTTGTCTTTAACTTTTTTGTTCCGCTAGTTGACGTTCAATATTGCATTAGTTTTAGGCACTCAGGATAGTGCTTAGACATTTATATAACTTATGGAGTGATCCTGACACGTTTTAAAACTACCTGCTATTGCAGCAAGAGGATCTCCTAGACAGTGTAGTCTGGACACTTCCTGAAAAGACACTGAGCTGGAAGAGCTGTTGCTGGACCCACTGTGTCTGGGCCTGTGTAGTGTCAGCCTCGCAGTGATGCAGAGACTGAGGAGAGGCGCCATGGAACTATGGGTTTCTTAAGCACAATCTCTCCATCAGCATTCTGCTCCTATTGCCAGTCCTACTCTCCCCACAGGGTTTTGGAAGGTCCTGCTCAGAGCATACTGACCTTGCGTTGTGAAAGGTTTGGGAGTACAGGTTGTGGTCTTCGGTCATTTTTCTTCTTCACATATCTTTGGGATGCAGTTCTGTGTACTTGACTTCCCCTCAGATGCTGCTGCAGTCTGTCTGGCTGATTCCCAGGCTCTGGCTGGGTTGGTCTGATCAGGTGACTGACTGGTCATTTGAAGAGATTCTTTTTTCCTGCCCTCACTCTTTTTATTCCAAACCTTCCTTTCCTTCAGCCTCCTTCTCTCTTTCTCTTTCCCTCCTTCTTCCCTGCTTTCCTCTTCCCCACCTCTCTTGACACCATCAGAATCCTCTGAACTTTCTCCTGGCTCCCACCCCAGCCTCTGCTGCTGGCCACTTTGGCTGTCGTCCTTGCCTCACAGCTGACTCTTCATTTGTTTGTTACAGCGGAAATCTTCCCTTTGGAAGACAATGCACACTTTATTTTTATTTTTTTTCAAAACAGGAGTGGGTGTTTCTATGTTATGCTAAATGTTCCACTTGATTGAAAATATCATAATTTTTTCGCCCATTTATCTTGGCATCAGCACACTTGCAAAAAGCACAAGTTTATCTTCATCTGATGAGCTCTGTGCATATTGGCAAACTGTAACTATAGTTCATTCTGAAATGATTTTAAATATGGCATATATAAATATGGCATATATACATGTGTGTGTATACACACACACACATACACACACACATACATACATACATACAGGTTTGGGCAGAAGTAAGGCCTGCATGAGCATAGTTGGTAGAGTAATAATTGGTAATATTACCATGGTCAGTATGGGTGTAATAATTTATAGTTTTAATTTGAACATTTCATCTAAGATGTCATATGGTGTGCTTGAGTGTTACATTGTTATGTTACACAATTATATGCTTCTAGTTTTGTCATAAAAAAACATTATTTGTGCTGGACCCTGTATAATTAGGTTTCCAGATCCAGGTATATTATGTGTGCCATTCTGCATTGTGCTGGTTTTCCTTGTATATAAATAAATAAATAAATAAATAAATAAATAAATAACAGATAAAAGCCCTATAAATGGATTAAATTTGGGGTGAGGCACCATTAATTTTTGATTGATCAATATGCTGGTATTACTGTGATTTATAAAGGGTTTTGCTTTTGTGTAGAATAATCTAGTTGCAAAACTCTTTATAAAGTCTTTCACTGGAGAAAGTAATTATTTTTATTATCCAGTTTGGAGAACAGTGTTTCAAATTTTAAATATTGTTATTACAACTGAATCACAAGAATGACTAATAAAAAATATCCTTGAGGGAGTTCCAGCCAAGATGGAGGTGTAGGTAGAAACACTTCACTTCCTCACACAACTTAAAGAAGGATAACAACCATTTTAAGCACAATAAACAATCAGAACTTCCAGAAAATAAAACTGCATGGAACTCTGACAACCAAGGAGTTAAAGAAACATTCACCCAGACCAGTAGGATGGGCAGAGATGGGCAGCTGGGCATAGAGGACCTCTAGCAAGGCAGCAGATTGTGCGGATGAGGTGAGGCTTCCTGACTGACCTGGAAACTAAAGACTCAATATCTCTAGGTGTAAAATTCTATGGAGGTTGCAAAGTCAGGAGAAACTCCCTGTGTCACAGGAGATTTCATTGGAAAGTAGGGCTAGAACAGAGCAAGCAGTGACCCTGTTCCTTCTCAGACCCCTCCTCCACAGACAGATCCACAATGCAGCAAAGTGGGTTGCCCCACCCTGGTGAATACCTAAGGCTCCACCTTTTACAAGATAACAGGTTCACCTAGACAAAGATATATGGCCCATATGAAAGAACAGATCAAAACTCCAGAAGAAGAGCTAAGCAGCAAGGAGATATACAACTTATCAGATGCACAGTTCAAAACATTGGTAATCCAGATGCTCACAGAACTAATTGAACTTGGTTGAAAAATGAAAGAACAAATGAAGGATACCCAAAGTGAAACAAAGCAAAATATTCAGGAAACCTATAGTGACAGGAAGGAAACCAGGGCTCAAATCAACGATTTGGAGCAAAAGGAAAAAATAAACATGCAACTAGAACAGAATGAAGAAACAAGAATTCAAAAAAAGGAGGAGAGGCTTAGGAATCTCTGGGACAACTTTAAGTGTTCCAACATCCAAATCATGGGAGTACTAGGAGGAGAAGAGGAAGAACAAGAAGATGAAAACTTATTTGAACAAATAATGAAGGAAAACTTCCCCAATCTGGTGAAGTAAATAGACTTCTAGGAAGTCCAGGAAGCCCAGAGAGTCCCAAAGAAATTGGACCCAAGGACAAGGCACTCCTAATTAAGTTATCCAAGATTAAAGATAATGAGAGAATCTTAAAAGCAGCAAGAGGAAAGGAGAGAGTTACCTACAAAGAAGTTCCCATAAGACTATCAGCTGATTTCTCAAAAGAAACCTTGCAGGCAAGAAGGGGCTGGAAAGAAGTATTTGAAGTCAAGAAAGGCAAGGACCTACACCTAAGATTACTCTATCCAGCAAAGCTGTCATTTAGAATGGAAGGGCAGATAAAGTGCTTCCCAGATAAGGTCAAGTTAAAGGAGTTCATCATCTAAGCCCTTATTATATGAAATATTAAAGGGACTTTTCTAAGAAATTGAAGAAGATAAAAAACTATGAACAGTAAAATGACAACATATTCATAACAATCAACAACTGAACCTAAAGAACAAAAAACTAAGCAAACAATTAGAACAGGAACAGAATCACAGAAATGGAGATCACATGGAGGGTTATCAGTGGGGAATAGAGCGGAAAAGGTACAGGGAATTAGAAGCATAATTGGTAGGCATAAAATAGATGGGGGAGGTTAAGAAGAGTATAGGTAATAGAGAAGCCAAAGAACTTATATGTGCAACCCATGGGCATGGACTAAGGGCGGGGGGATGTTGGAGGGGGAGTGCAGGGTGGAGGGGAGA
>PVKM010017478.1:0-25878 GCA_004027735.1 Carollia perspicillata
GCTGGACACATAGCAACCGCGTCGGCCTGTGTCCAGCGGAAATGCCAGACAGGCTTGGCGCAGTTATTGTTGGAAGGGGAAATATGTAGGGAAATGAACTCCTCCTCGATTTGCAAATGAAGCGTTTCTTAGGGGGGATGTGGGGAGACCGCAGGTTGTTCGGGTGTCGCCTTCTGCTGCATGCGGTCCCGGCAAGGCACCGAGAAGCCCCGGAGATACGGGCGAATTGAGTGCGCTAATCCGACTGGGCAGTGGGGAGTCGGGGCAGACAGAGGGATGAGGAGGACCAGACGGAGGTTTGCATTTGGGGGTTTGGGGCGCACAGAGCAACAATGCAGCAGGGTGCAGATGTGCTGTCTCCTGGGCGAAGAGAAGAGGCCGTGCCCCTTGCTGCGGAACTGTTTCCCCCTGAATTGCCGTCAAGCGTATGATTTTTTTTTTCTAGGAGGCAGGGGCGTAAAGAGAAGGGAGGAATTGTGATGTTTTCAGATAAGGACCCCATTCCACCCCCACACCCAAGCTTTTTTCTTGATGGGCTGTAAAGTATTCACCTACCCCATGAATAGGGATAGAAAGGAAAAGTATTTTTAAAGTTTGAAATAACGCTGGGGCGGCGCGGGCCGCTTCATGGTGTTTTTGTGCAGGTCTCGGTAGACCCGCAGGCTGGTCCCATGTCAGAAGCCTCATCTTAAAACTGACTGACATTTTGAGTAGTTTGGGGGACTCCTCGTCAGTGCCCCCCCGCCTGCTAGTCTAAGAACAATGGTGCCCCAGGGCAGGAAAGCTTGGACATGGGGGGGCAGTACCCTGTATGGTGGTTCCAAAGGAGCACTTTTCCCTCCTCCGTGTTGCCACTTGGAAGGTCTGGGCTGTTGCCCCCTCCCTCCTCTGCCCACCACGGGGTCCCTCACCCCCACCCCTCCAGGCTGTGAACAGCAGCAGGAGAGGAGACCTAACCGCCCAGAGCTGCCTGTGTTCTGTATTTAGCCGTTATTCCCTGCAGCCTGGGGCCGGCCACTTTTGAACAGCAGCTTCCTTAAAAGGCAGCGGCTTGGAAAAGACACCTGGCCCTCCCCCTGACATTTGCATTGCTGAATTATCTATTCACATTTTCATGACTTTGTCTCTCCCACAGCCATGCATCTGCTCGGACTCAACTGGCAACTCCAGCCGGCAGATGGACACACCTTCAACAATGGCATTCGGACCGGCTTACCAGGAAACGATGATGTGGCAACGATGCCATCTGGAGGCAAAGGTGAGGTTACAGCTGCTGCTTGCCCCCTCGAGGCCCCGGGAAAATGCAGCGCTCTCGCCAGCTGGTTCGGGTTTTCTAATCCAAATCTTGGAAGGTATGCAAAAAGGAAAAGAAAGGCAGGGGGCATTGCCTTTCCGAAGTACCCCCGTTAGAGGCTGTTTGCTGTTCCTGTCTGTTAGCTCTGTTTGGCTGCAGCCCGGAGCTGGCGCCGTGCCTGCTGGGAACGACGTGCATACCTATGCTATCCGCAGTGCCTGGCGGGCTCTGGAGCTACTGGAAAGCATCCCAAGGCCTGGGCAGAAGCCGCAGCACCAGCAGCAGCTGGAGAAAGTCCTTCCTGGTGGAGGAAGTCCAGCGCGGAGAGAGGCCTCTCCTGGGGAGAGAGGCGGCCTCCCCAGGGAGGGAGCCCCGCCAGGCGCAGCCTGAATGATAAGGACTCAGGCTCAGAGCCATTGGGCTTCAGGAGAGAATAGAAAGGAGTTTTGACAACTGAGGAACAAAGCTTCTCTTCTAAGTACCGTGAAGGGGAGAATGGGAGTATTTATGGAAGCAATCAGGCAGCTGGATTCTTGCAGGGGAAAAAAAGGTGCTAACAAGGTGCTAAGGAGGAGGAGAGCAAACAGAACCATGGGGAGGTAGGGATGGACGGTCTGGGACAAACCAAAATCATCATTCTTGCACCATCTTTTTTTTTTTTTTTTTTTGAGTCGTGTAGCCCTTCATGAGCAACTAAAATAGAAGGCGTCTGCTGTGCATCGTGGGTAGAAATGGGCTAACGGGACATTTATAATAGTCTAATACAGATCACTTATAAGTGCAATCTATTAAAAAGCCTCTGCCTTTAGAAAGACAAGAGAGACAACAGCAGCCAGCGGCACGGTTAGGCTTGCTGAATTCGGGAGGAATCACAGACAGGTGGCCTTCTCCAAACACACAATGTTTCACCCCCACGCTCCTTACAACGCCCATGGATATGAGATGGATATAAGATGATCTCAAGGGCATGCGAAAGGTGGGAAAGGCACTAAGACTTACTGTGCACCTCTTGCAGGCCAGGCTTAGCACAGTGTAAGGTCAACCAGTCTGGGGGGGAGGGGAGGGATTATCTCAGAGAAACTGAGGCCCAGGATGTTTGAGTCACTTACCCCAAATCAAATCAGCAGCCAGGCAGGTGCCAAGTGGGACTCGGGTCTGTGCCCTGTGCATCTTTGGGTGAGCTCCTTGGGACTTCCTTAGGTCAGTCATTCTCCACAGAGAAGATTCTAGAATCCGCCTTCCCCGACAGGTGTCCAGTCGTCATCCTGAGATGCTAATGTTGCTGGAATTTTCTCCCCAAGGCTGTCCTGATGCTTCGAGGGCAACTTTTTGTCTTTTCATCCCGTCTTTCCTAACCGCTCGACTCATCTATCCTCATCACAACACTAAATTACCATTAAGCAGGCATGAAAAAGTTTCATCCGAGGATGAAATGATATGCTTTCTATGATCAGGTTACTGAAGTTACACCTAAAAAGGAAAAGGCGACTCCGTCTTAACTGATCATGTCCCGCCTTAACCGATCACAAGGCCCCGAGCTACACTCTCTGGCCTCAGATTTCAGTCTCTTCCCCTCCAGGACTTGGTTTCTTTTGTGACTGAGGTTTTCAGCCAGGGCATCTTTGCCCTCCAGGGGACATTCGGCAAGGTCTGAAGACACTAATTTTGATAGTCACAAGTGGCATGTCTAGTGGGTAGAGGCCAAGATGCAGTAGAACATCCTACAAGGCACAGGACAGGCCCTACAGTAAGGAGCTGCCCCATCCAAAATGTCACGGTGATGCTCTTTGAGAACCCGTGCTTCAGGGTTCTCTTACACCGCCCCCACAAATGTCCTTGCATCTACAGGGCAGCACCCTGTCCTTTGAGAAGAATGCAGAATGCATATTTGAAAGTGACTGTACATATTCTATCCTGAGACACAGAAATGTCTGTTTAGTGTGTATACATTCTGAAATTATAGACAAACTCTTTTTACCTTGTTGTCCTTCACAAAAGGGGACCACTGATAGGCATTAACTTCTATAAACTAGGACCAGCCATCCTCCCATCCATAGTAATGCATGAGCATCGCACACCAGCACAGACAGAGCACAGGGGAAGATTCCCCACCGAGAATAAGTCCTAATGGGGGGGATGCTGTCTCTAAATTACTGATGAAGAACTGCGTTCCGTGGTGTCTCTGGAAAGACTAGAATGTTTTCTCTCGGGTGCCATACACTGTCGAAAATGTTGTGTAAGTCCTGTAACATCACCAGTTCAGCTGTTTTCCAAATGAGTCATGAGACAGACCAAAAAAGGTGGCTGAATCGTTGTCTAATAAATTTTGTCAATAGGACTCTTATGAAAAGGGGTGAGAATTTAAAATCGCTTACCGTTGAAATAAAACTCTGAATGTCTCATTTCTGAACGCCAAAACAGTGCTCTTCTGATGACTGAAGATACCGGATCTCTTCTTTCACGTGCTGTAAAGTTTGGCTTTTGAAAAGACTCCTGGAAAGGTTTTACTTTTCTCACACACGGCTACCTCTTGTAGAGAAAGTGACCTTAGGTTTGAATTTCTTTACTCCGTGTCCTCCCTCCCTCCCACTCCCCAATTCTGTACTTTTTGATGACCTAGATCAATTCCAATTGACTACTTTTCCAGTGTTTCAAAGAGACAATCAAGAAATATTGGCAATAAGTTAATTAAATAACACCCCCTCCATTTTGGGGTGGCGTACAATAATCCTTCACTCTGGTAATGTTTTAATCAAGATACACCACACGTGGCCACAAGGTTAATCTCATTAAGCAATTACTGGGTAAGTATCCAGCAGAAGCAAATTAAAATGTAAGCAAAACACGGACATGTGAGTAACATCGATAGCGATTTCATTACCTGGTCTTTAGGAGTGTTTACATTTCTCAGATTTGGAAAGAAATCTAATAGACAGGGCGGCCTACACATTCTGATGTGTTAATGGAAACAGAGCACTTGATCCATTAGGAGGGTATGTTCTCTGTCCTTTATCTTCCCTTTTCCATTTGTTTTTGTTCACAGCTTTGTGTGTTTTGTTTTTGTTTTTGTTTTTTTTTTTTGCTCCGTTCGCTCTTTCAATTAAACCTTAACATGGTTGGTTGTTGGGTTTCAGATCAAGAACAGGGAGCCCACAGGCTGCCAGAATCACTCACCATCTCTGGGCATTTCTATGTTAAAAGGAATGAACTCATACATCTTCATTATGAGAGCATGGAGCACTTTTTCATAGATCTGGGATTAGATAAGCCTGGAGAACAAAGATTCAATACAGTGTTCTGACCTGGTCAGATAACATAAGGGAATCCAGTTTGATTGGCTAGGCCCAGAGGCAAGAGCTTTTAAAGGGCACATCGTATGTAGCCAATTTGCTCACTGATCTTAAGAAAGAATAAGCTCCCGAGTAGAATTTCATGGATCATTCTCAAAACCTGTCATTCATTTTAAGTTTAAGGTGTCCTTCATATCAGAGGTCAGCGAACAACAGCTGGTGGACCAAATCTGGCCAGCTGCCTGTTTTTGCAAATAAAGTTTTATTGGCGCACAGCCACAGGCATTCGGTGTCTGTGGCTGCTTCTGGACCACAACAGTGCAGTTAAGTAGCTGCAACAGAGACTCGTTTCAGGCCCACCAAGCCTAAAAGGCTTTTACTATCTGACCTTGTACAGAAAAAGTTTGCTGACTGCTGTGTGTCCTTCACAGACCCATTCCTGCTTCCCTTGGTCTTTCCGGGAAGTTCACAGATGGTAGGAGTCTTGGGAGAAGAGACCGAACTATGACTGTATCAGTTTTTTTTTTTTTAATTCTTTACTGTGAGTTGGTTATAAGATGATCTCACTAGCCGTGCATTCACGGGTTCTCTATAACACAGGACTCTGACCTGGTCCACCTGGATGCAAACACCAGCTTCATCACTGAACAGCCGCATGGACCTGAGTAGGTCAGGCGCCCTCTCTTGGCCTTCGATTCCTCATCTGTAAGCCAGCACCCCTCATAAGCATGCTGTCCAGCATCCACGAGACAGGTCTTGTGAAACACAGTGTGTGGGATCCAGCACTTAGTAAGAGACCCCTGAATATTCGTTGTCGCCTCTGACATCATCGTGACGTGTTTCAGCTGGTGCCCGGAACAGGTCTCTACCGGCTGCCACTTCTGACGAGGCTCTGTGATTTCCAAAGGCAAAGGCTGCCTTCGGAAGGTCGTGATAGGCAATGGTGCCGCTTCGTGGTTTTTTTTTTTTTTTTAAATTCTCAGCATTAGAACAAATGTGAACGAAGACTTCTTCCCAAATATTCGCTTGCTGAGGTTGGTGGGAAGCCGGACTTCGTAGTCAGAAGGGCCAGCGTGCTGGCCGGTCCACCACGGTGTCTCTTGTGTCAGTGCAGCTTCGCCTCCGTCGCTTCCAGCCCGGTTGAAGCCACACCGTCCTCAGTTGATAACTCAGCTGTAAACATTTATTTGTGCCTGGAGCACATTTCTTTCCTACCCTTTGGAAAAAAAAATCAGAATTTACAGATGGTATGCAAGTTGGAAGAAAAATGGCAAAGACTGTTAGTCTGTTTAGAAACATGTTTTTCTACACTTGCCCTTTCAGCAAAAACTTCGTAATGATTTTTACTAGTTGGCTTGATGCACAGAGCAAGGAGCCAGATTAGCAGGAAGGTTGGTGATTCTTCCTCTGGCTCTTGTCAGCCTCTCAGCGAACAGAGCCCAGGGTTTCAAAACGATCGCTTCCCTGCGTGTGGCTTTTTGAAAGTCAGTGAAGTCCCCAGAAGGGCAAGGGGTCGTGACGTGGGAGCCAGTCATGACAATGGTGCACGTCTAGTGGAAAATAAGCCAATAGCCTGTGTGCCGACACAACAGCCTCCCTCGCTTTGGAGGCCATGTTCTGCCATTGTCAGGGACGGGTACCACCTAGGTGCCTGACATTGCGAGGTTGTAGCTTCTGGTTGTCACCCACAACCCCGTTCTAAGCTGCAGAGTTTTGGATGGCCCCGGCGTCATGGTGGCCTGACACGGGCATTAATAAATCCAGTTCCCTCGCCCTTGCTCACCTTGGCACTCCTTTTGCTGAGTTGCCTCGCACGCCCAGAGACGGGTCTCCTCTTCCCACCAGGATGCAGACTGCTTTGAATCTCCTCTACTGAGCCCGGCATCTGGAATGCGGTCAGCATAGGCGTTAGCCGGGTGAGACCCAGTACTGACCAGACATGGCTTTCGGTCCCAGCTCGCCCACTTTAGAGCCGTGTAACCTGAAGCAAGTCACTTTACTTTACTGGTCCTCTCATCTGAAAAATGGCGGGGGACGGGGGAGGGAGAAATTCACAAAGGTATCAGGAGATGGCGTGGCAAATAGTAACCCCGGAATAAATGGTAGCTGCTATAAACAATACTAATAAACTGAGCTCCGGATTAACGCAAAAGCGAGACCACCTGAACAGTCGGATGTCAAAACATCTGGTAACGATGCTTAGTGGCGAAGAGTTGGCCGTTTTTATCTAAGGCGACAAATCGAGTTTTCAAAAGATCTAAACAAAGGCTACGTAGTTTCCTAACATCCTCCAGTGCCTGTCGTGCCAAGCACGGGAGGGTTTTATAGGAATCGTTATTGTCCCGTGATACCGTGACCACCATCCCAGGGACAGTAACGCTCAGGGTAGAAATGTGTCCCTGAAGGACAGCCAGCCCACGGCAGGGTGAAGGCCGATGGGCTGCTGAGGACTCAGAAGAGCTGTCACCTAAGGCAGTGATTCGAGTGTCCTTAGGAGAATCTTTTCGCCCATCTCTTGGTTAAACAGAACCCTCAGACGGTTGTCCTGATTCCCCAATAAACGGAAATGAGGTGTAATGACTGAAGCAATCTTCTGAATTCAACTTTATTTGCAATAGATAAAAATATGTGAGGCAGAATAATCTGCAAGGCAGATTTACGCCAAGGTGCCTCCCGAGTTCGGTTAAGTTGAGGAAGTACGGGCGTGAGGTTTCATTTCTCCAGTATGACTGTGAGTTCATTCCCTTTGTCTCTTGTTTGGGGAACCGTCTCGCTGTTTCCATAAATGAATTATGGCAACATTTTCTGAAATGATTAGCTCCTAATGTGGCTTTGGAAGGCTGTCGATTTGCTCGACATCAGTCTTACTTAACTGGTTGGAATTGTAGGTACACGTTTCCGAAATAGGCAATAGCTTCCCATTTACACAGGCAATCTTCCGTGGAGCTGTAGAGGTGGGCCATCCGGTGAAATTGATCATTAGAGTGCTGCTTCTGAAAACCCAGAATTCTCATCTTCAAGCCGGAGATGAACCAGCCAGAACGACCGTGTGTTAAGCATCTGCTTCTTAGGGCAAAATGATTATCTCCCCTTTTCACTTTGAGCTCACAGATAGAAAAGTTTGACACAGAAGCTGCAGCTCCAAGAGGTGTGGGCTGGACTGGATCGCTGCCTAGACGGAGGATGGCGGGCAGGCGGGCACAGACTCTCACAAGGATGCTTAGGTCCTCTTCTCCTGAGGTTGCCAGTTCAAGCCCAACCCAAAGCCACAGGACCCTGGGCTGCAGGTGCCTGGATAAGGGATGATGGGAATGCAATGTACACCCCAGTTTTGATGTTGTCCAAAGATTGCCTAGCACTATAGCAGGTACTCGATTTGCTGCATGAAAGTATGAATGCACGACCCTCCCAACCTTGCTTTGAACATTCGTGAATCATTGCTAAGTAAAGCTGGCTATGTTTCACAAACCCAGGCTGCATACGGGTGGAACCTGCCAAAAGCAGCTAGAAAACAATTTGCAGTTTGGAGCAAGTGAACTTGTGACTCTGTTTCCTCTGGTCATGGCGCCTTCACTCATGTGACAGGTCCCTTGCTGTCTGTAGACATACTGACCGCTCATATGTTGATTTTAGGTGCTTCGAAAAAATGACAGCCTGTTTTATTCAGCACCACCACCCTGCCCCACCCAGCCCTCAGCCCTCTGCAGTGCATTACGCCTGCACTGGGACGCCTGTACTTTAAATTAGCCCATCACAAATTGATCCTTCAAATCTGGGATCACATGGCTGTTTTTAGGTAGCACAACAGGATAGAAAGATGTAGAAGCACCTCTAAGTCAGGTTCTGCATATTTACCCCAGTTAACCTGCAGGAGAAACCTCATTATACAGGTGAATGGGTAAACTCAGAAAGGGGGAGTAATTCTCCTGCAGCCACACAGCTCACAGTCATCATAACTGAGACTCCAACCCAGGGCTGCCCAGGGCCGGGTCACATTGCCTTCCGAGGCCGCAGATATTCTCAGTCTGAGGCTACCCTCCCTGGCGGTAAAGGTTGAAACCTCAGTTACTTGGTTTCCTGTCGCCTGTCTCTCAGTGGCAGCCTTTTAGGGACTAGCCAGTGTTTATGGTCTTAGAACAGGTGACATGGCTCAGGGTCAGGTCGGTTTGTGGCACGGGGGCCTGGCCTGTGCTGCTGCCCTTGACCGTAGTGAGCAGCACGGGCCTTCCCTCCTGGACACGAGCCCAGGGACTCGAGCTCCAGGGACAGAGCCACTCAGATGGCTCCCTACACCGGCTGCGGCAGCCTGGGGCAGAACCATCTTTTCTAATGTCTTCTCAGGCAGTCTTTACAAAGTATCTTTAAAACTGCAGAACTTATACACACATTTTAAAGATTTTGCAAAAGTATGTAGAAAAAGCCTCTTCTCTTTTGCTATGAAGAATATTAGTGGAACAGTTGGGAAATTCGAGGAAGGTCTGTAAGTTAGATGTAGCATTGTATCAATGTTAATTCTCTGGTTTTGATCACTATACAGTGATTCTGAAAAGAGAATGTCCTTGCTTTTAGGGAAAAACAGAAGTATTTAGAGGCAAAGGGGCATCTTGTCTGTAGCATACTCTCAGTGTCTCAGAGATGCACATGTATCACATATGAATTTATATGGCATCTGGGCGAAGGATACGCAGGAATTCTTTGTAGCACTTTCTGACATTCTTCTGTAAATCTGAAATTATTTCAAAATGGAAATTTTATGTATGAAAGCATGCACGTGTGTGTGTATGTGTATGAAAAGTAAAAACCCCTCTTGGCAAAAGCATAATTCAGTTGCACATCTGGAGAATTTGGTTTGAAAGCAGTCACTAGCTTTTTTTTAAAGATTTTATTTATTTTCAGGGAGAGAGCAAGGGAGGGAGAGAAACATCGACGAGAGAGAGAAACATCCATCAGTTGTGTGTTGTACACGCCCCAACTGGGGACCAGGCCTGCTACCCAGGCATGTACCCTGACCAAGAATCTCACTGGTGACCTTTTGCTTTCCCAGATGATGCCCAACCAACTGAGCCACACTGGTCAGGGTAGCTTTTAACAGTAATTATAACATGTTAATTGAATCGAGTTTTTTTAAAGTGAAGTCACCTTCTCCCCTTCTGCCAACATCACAGACACACACACACCCATCCTTTGTAGCAGATGCCCAGAGGTGACCCACCTGGCTGGATCTGCAGACAGCCTTAGACCAGAGTGCAATGCCACTTCAGATTTCTTTGAGTCTAGACCACTCAAAGCGTCCTTTCCGTAGAGAAGGACACTGAGACTTTGAAAGCTAGACCTTCCTTAAACTGGCCAGCTGCTGTTTAATGGGAAGGAGTTCAACCCCATACTTTATTTGTACCCCTGTTCCTTCCACAAAAGGTCGATAGTCATTAAGCATCAGGATTGGGAGCCCTGACTTTCGGTCCTTAATCTAAATACCTTTCCACTGTCCTCCAGCTCTCCTGGTTTGCTCGCTTGTTTATAGGATTTTACACAAAGATAAACTAAGAGTTTACTCATGAGTTTTCAAAAGGACCCATGAGGCAGTTTCCTTTAAATGGTAAATATCCTCATAGAACTTTCAAAAGGTACTTTTTAAAAAAAATTTATTTTACATGCAACTCTGCAAATTAAGTCTTCCTTAAGGCTTTCATTTCACCCAGTTGTCTCAGGGGTGGGGTTAAAATACCCATCAGATGGGCAGGGAAATTTGATTCAGTTCAACAAGTGTTGACAGAGCACCCAGGGGTTGCCAGGTGCAAACCACAGAGACTGGAGATGAAGTCACGGCGCTGCCTGAGTTCAGGCAGTGGCGTGTGGAACGAAGAGGCTTAGGACGGTGAGCTAAGTCGGTTCTCGTGCCTAACGACAGGCACTGCTGCAGAGTTCAGTGAAAATGCTGTGGAGGTCAGAGAAAGAGCCTATTTTTCTGGTGGGGCTGGGGCTGTAAAGGAAAAGAGAGCTTCAGTGTGGAAGGTGATGTGGCCCTTAATTTCCATGTTACTCAGTAAAGCAGGTTTGTGCATAAAATAAGCCGATCAATCAAGTAATCGCTTCTAGATGGTCCCACCCAAAATCAGTGATGGGAACAGATGCCGATTCCCAATTGTAAGCTTGTTCCATCATTAAGTCTACGCCAGAAGAATCACACTGTCCTCTCCCTCTCGGTAGACAGATAAGATAAACACAAATATGCTTGGATATAAACGCATCTATGTGTATACATACATATATGTCACACATACACACAGTGCTTTTCCTTTAGAAAATCCTTTACTCTGGAAAGAAGGACAAATGCTTTCCCATATAGGTTTTCATGCCTTTTTTTAATTCCGTGTAACTAGCTGGCATTCATTGTACTGCTCTGTGTGCTGGGGACTGCACTAGGCCCTGCTTGGTGCACTTCCATTTGTTACTCCCACCCCGTGAGACAGCAGCTCTCACCGTGCCTGTTTTATAAGACAAAAAGAAATGGAGGCCCAGAGAGGTTAAGCCAACTGCTGGAGGTCATCCAGCAAGGAAGAGCCAGAGTCAGGATTCGAACCCACTTCTGTCTGGCTACAAAACCTGTACTCCATCATCACACAGGTTCCCTGCCTCCTTTTGTGCGTGGGACCTAAAGAAAGGGAGCGTCTGAAACCCTGGGGGGACATATGACAGCTGGGAAGACAGCCTGCAGTCACTTAGGGTAGCAGCTCATGTGCTGAAGTCAGGGTCCTAAAGTTGGGGTCTAGCAAAATAAAGGGGTCCCACTGATGTAAGAACCCTACCCCCGCGGCTCCCTGTCTGTCTTCCCCAGAGCCAGCGCCGTGTGGAGGCGGGCTGCCCGCGCACCTCCGCACCCTCATTTGACTTGACATTATCAAAATCCATTTAGGTTTCAGCAGCAGATTAGCCGCGCGTGGGGGCTGATTTCCTGCCTCTTCTTCAAATCCTGCCATTAACCCAGCAACCCTGAAAAGCCGACAGATGTGAAGGAAAGCCCGTCCTGTTAAATGTAAAGGTCACCAATTTCTTTAAATTCTTCTTTATTTTTTTAAAATTTTTATTGAATTTCTTGGGATGACATTGGTTAAAAAGTCACAGTGGACTTCAGATGTAGAATTCTGTGACATCCTCTGTGTATTGTCGTGCGCTCACCACACCGAGTCGAGCCTGCCCCCATCCCCGTTTATGCCCCCGTTGCCCATTCCTCTAACTTCCTGCCACACTGCAATGACAGGGGCTGCTTTTGGTCATTCTCCAAGGGCCCTAAACTGTTCTTGCACAGGGTCTTTCTTACCACGTTTTTTCCTCACTGGGTCTTTTCATTATACCCCTTCCCCCAGAAGGCCTTAATTTAGGGGGAGGAGGGGACCGTCTAAAGCAGCATTTTTTAACTACAAATTAGTTTCCAAATTAAAATAATCAGAGCTTCTGATCAACTGGGGATAATAAGCATTTCCCCCTGGACTTGTCATTATTTTAACAAAATAAAGAACATGATTTAGGCTTAGAGCCTTACAGAGAATAATAATGATGACAGCTAATTTTTATTTAGTACTTATTTTGTGCCAAAAATTATTCTGAAAGCTCTCCGTGGATTAACTCACGAAGTCCTATGAAGTCAATAATAATAGTGTTCCAACTCTTCGGATGAGAACACTGAGGCCGTGTCTGTCCTTCCGTAGTCCGCACTGCTCTCCCCCTGCGGGGGAGGGTTCCCTGTCTGTCAGCCAACACGAAAACGCGTGAGGAACAGCCATCCAGTCCCTACCTCCACATCTGAACCGCTCAGGACTTCCGGTGGTTTCTTGCTGTTGTTCTTCCTCTTCTTTTTCCTCTTCCTCTTTCTCCTCCTCCTCCTCCTCCTCTTCCACTACCACCATCACCCAAGGACATTTTTTTTTCATTGCTCTCAGGGAGAGAGGGAGGAAGGAAGGGAGAGAGAGAAACATTGAACAGTTGTCTTCTCGTTCGTGCCCTGACCAGGAATCAAACCTGTGACTTTTCAGTCTACGTGACAGTGCTCCAACCACGGGAGCCACATGGGCCAAGGTTCTTTTCTTCCTAACAATGTTATATGATGGCAGCTTCCAAACATGCCACAGGAGCCCACTCCCTAGTTTCATTTCTCTGGAGGTCAGGAGTTTCTTCTTAAGTTCCCAACCAGCATTCCTCCTCCTTTACGTTAAGCCCCTGCTGACTTTTCATTGCATCCGATATTGAGCTCCCCATAAATGAATCATCACCTCTCCTGCTAAAGAAAAGAGGAAAAACATGACTTCGGACTCTCAAATTAGTCTGTGGTTTCCTCTTATAATTTAGGTCTGGAAAACCTCCCGAGATCCGAAACCATTACCTCTTCATTGTACAGATGGAGAAACTAGCCCCAGGCCATTAACCAGCCTTCCCTTGAAGGAGCAGTAAGATAGGAACGGAGCCAGGTCCCCGGGTGAGACGGCTTCACTCACCTTCCCTGCTGGTCCTCAGTCATCTTGCAGCCTCTCCTGACCATCCAAACCTTTCGCGACGTGTAGTGGCCACATATAGGTACATATTTTCAGAAGAGTCCATCCGATACAGAATGCAGAGGGGAGTTTCTTTCCCGTCCTTTGCCTGCCGGGCTGGAAAAGTTTTCAGGTCAACAGGGCCATCAAACTGACCGTTGAAGAGTCAAAAGACCCTCAAAACAAAAAATGTCTTTTCTCCTTGTATCTGGTTTCCATTCCTTTAGAAGTTCTCAAGAAAGTAGGAGATTGATCCCTTTTTCTTCAAGTTCAGAATCCATTTGAAGGAATCGCCGACAACCTTTATAAAACGAGGATCCTCAGAAGTGTAGGAGGCGCCGGCTGGTTTATTACTCTGTCGAAATAAGTACTGGAGCTCCTGTTATTGAAGTTACAAAGGATACTGAGTACGGGGAACTGATATTTCCCCTATAAGCAACTTCAAATAATGCAGTGGACGTGCTTCGTGCTCACCGTCGGAGTACTGTGGCTTCTGCACGGCTCTCGGATCCCGCCCTCTCGCCCAAGGGAGGGGTTGCTCCCAATGGTAGACCTGCCTGGGATCAAGCCCACATTTTCTGCTGGTTGTTCTCTTTCCTTTGGGCCGACTTCTGTTTACTGTCACTCCTTTCCTAAAATGCATAAAATGTCAGAGTGTATTGAGCCTGTTGGTGACTGGAAGAAAAGGCTGTGAGAATTCGGTGTGGCCAAATTAATCTCCCTGTCCCCTTCTCTGCTGACAATTTTCATTGTTGGGATCTTTACGTCTCCTGAGCAGACTCCCTCTCTTACTCTATCTCATCAGCACAGGGCAGCCACAGAAGTTTGGGAAAGCGTGACGCCAATATTTCAGATGCTTGGTTATTTAATACCTAAATGTTCGAAGCTGTGACTTAAAGAGGGACTTGCTATGAGTTTAATCTTAATATTTTTTTAATCCCGGCATGCAATTAAACAGAGATGTAAAGCCAACTCACATATACAGATGTCACTGACTTGATGTCAATCCCCGCTTTGCAGTGTCCTGGTCACTGAAGAACAGCAGCATAGACAGCGGGGAAGCCGAGGTTGGTCGGCGCGTGAGCCAGGAAGTCCCACCAGGTGTGTTCTGGAGATCACAGATTCACATCAGTCAGCCCCAGTTCCTAAAGTTCAACATCTCCCTCGGGAAGGACGCCCTCTTCGGTGTTTACATAAGAAGGGGACTGCCACCATCTCACGCCCAGGTATGACTGTGCTTAATATAATCATGACTTTAAAAAAAAAGCAAAACACTTCACACCAACTACAATGGCTATAATGAAAGGCCAGACAGTAACAAGTGTTGGCAGGATTGTGGAGAAGTTGGAACATTGGTGCCTCCGTAAATTGGTACGTTGCTGGTGAGGATTGAAAATGGTACAGCTCCCGTAGAAAAGAGTTTGACAGCCTTTCAAAAAGTTAAACACTGAATTGCCATATGACCCAGCAATTCCATTTCTGGGGATACACACACGGAGAAGTCATTTAGCCTAAAAACATACACATGAATGTTAGAGTATTCATTATCACCAAAAAGTGGAAGCAACCCAAATGTCCATGAACTGATGAGTGGATAAACAAAATGCAAACTATCTGTACAGTGAACTATTATTGAAACATAAAAAGGAATGAAGTATTATTGCTATTATTGCTACATGCTACAATGTGGATAAATCTTGAAAGCATTATGCAAAGTGAAAGGAGCCACATACACAAGGTCGCATATTATACGATTCCATTTCTATCGTCCAGAAGAGGTAGATGCTCAGAGACAGAAAGGAGATTGGCGATTGCCAGGGGCCAGAGAGGATGGAATTGGGACTGCCTGCTAATAGGTATGGGGTCTCCTTGGGGAGTGATGCGAATGCTCTGAAATTAGATTGTGATGGTCACACAACGTGGCAAATATACCGAAAACCACTGGATTGTAAAATGATGACGTTGACGCTGTATGAATTACAGCTCAGAAAAAGTAACGTCCCCACCGGACGAAGTCAGCTTTGCTAGACCTAGAGATGAATCCTTGGGTACTTTATGTTCAGGCATTCTGGTCGTTGGATTAATTTGTTAAAATGCCACAAGGAGACATCCCACTGTCTGAGAAAAGAATGATGTTGCAGTAGACAAAATTCAGCAGCTGTCTCTCCGTGACTTCCCTGTTCTTCCCCGAACTGAGTTCTTTGGGAATTCTTGGGCACTGTGAAAGTAAGATTATTCTCCATGTTGGGAATGAAGAGATTAGATTTCATAATAGAATTTACTGTTTTTTCTCTCATCCCTCCTTTAATCTGTCCCCATCAGGATTTTTATTATACATAACACTTGGGATAAATTAACACCCAACCAGCTTGGGTTTCTTTCCCAATAAGAATTGTATATCCCGAGGGAACCCAAGTTGGGTTTTCCTTCATTTGCTTTCAAATCCAGCAAGTACGTGACAGAGTATGTTAGGAAAATACTCCAGGAGAGGAAAAACGTCCTTAACTTCCCATCATATCCAGTCAAAGCTGACTTTAAAGTGTGTTGGAAGTGTAGTCATCTGGAAAACTCAATGGCAAGAATTTAAAGCTTTCAAATCCATTAGCAAAACGAAAGGGAAAAGGCCACTATTTCTTTGTCTTCTGTTCGTGGCAGACATCGCTCATCGGTGGCCACGCTTCCCCCACCTGAACTGAGTGCTTAGACACCGCCAACAGGACCCCTAAGGCAGCCACTCACGTAATGACTCCCAAGATGAAACTTATTTGTAATCCCATCTTTACAGCCTGGGGGGATTGGTCTAAGGGACTTAAAGGGACTATTCCTTTTTTGAGGTTTTTATTACTGTATACAGCCTTGCTATAGGGACCAATATGGACAGTGGTAATCAGTATGACCGCCATCCACGTATCCAGAAAAATATTCATTGGTCTGGGCGCCGAGTATGCAGAGATGAGTTAACAGAGCCCTGACCATGCAGAACTGCTGATACCAAAAGCACAACTGTTTTTCAGAGATTCTCATCAACAGAAAGAGAGGACTTTAGCCGAGCAGGGGCCCCTTTCTGTAACATCTGGCCAGACGGCGGGGTGCTGTCCTGAGAAGTTCATGCCAATTGTGAGGTGGTCCCCTTGACCTTCAGGCACCATTGATTCTATGGTAGCATAGTTAAGGACTCGCCAGGGTGAAATCTGCTGTTTGGGCATTATTCAAGCAAGTATGAGCATGCCTCTGGGTACAGCTGAGCCTAACTTTCCTCTCAGCCAGATGGATGCAGGGAGCTTACTGGGGGCAGGGACAGCGGAGAGTGCTTCTTCCCAAAGTTATTTCAAAGAACTTTTACTCCCCTGCCCTTGTGTGCTCGGAATAGCTAGCGTCATGGAAAAGCCTGTGGTCACGGCAAGTCCAGTAGGTCACTCTCTGTGACTGTGTGATAGTGGACAGCAGGCGAATACACTCAACCCGGGTTCCCTGCTATTCTGACACCCCAGACGCAAGCCCTCAATGGCTGTCTCTTTTCTGCTTTTGTGGCTACACCACACTGTCCATCTCCTGCCAAGCCCGTGATTATTCTAGTGATCGTCCTCTCAAAATAGCTCCACTCCAGGGACCGTCCCTTCACGTGCCGAGGGAGGAGGAATGAATAGGCATGGGCTGATGTGCTTCAGGGGGTTCGGTCCAGCTGCCAGTTTGGAAGTCGAGTGTGTGCTGGAGGGTCAGGTAAGCGAGACACAGTGCAGATGCTTAGAAATGAATGAGACAGGTACAATTCAGGGGCTCTTCTTAAAAGAGGAAAGAGGCGGGGGGGAGACTCCCAACACATTCTCACATCCATTTACCGTCGTTACATGCATTCATGTCTCTTCGATGGGCTACATTTCCTTGAGGAGATGGTGCTTAGCTCCTTGCAGGGATAGGTGACTAACTCATTATAGAATTTCTCACTTCTATTGGCATATCCTATCAAGGAACATAAGTTCTGTGGGGATTGGCAGTCTAGCCAAGGTGACTCACTTGAGCTGGAAAGCGAGAAAGAGAAAGAGGTGGGGAGGGGAAAGAATATGAAATTCTGTTCGCTGTGTCGCATGTAATGGCTATACTTAAATTTTATTGAGTATCATGCTCTGACCAAGAGCCTACAAGGTTTAGTATCCACGTCCCAGGATATTAAGTACAGAGAGAATCCTTTCTTCTGTGCTTAAATTTCCCAAGAATCAGAGTCTGTCCTGGTTGACTTTTTCGAAAGTGGTGAGAAGTGGTGATAGAGAGACAATGTGGCATAGGGGAGGAAGTCCTGGAGTAAAGGGGACTGAGAATGGAGGCCCAGCTACAAATGATCCAGGTGACCTTAGAACCTGTCCCTTAACCTCTGTTAGCCTCGGATTTCTTGTCTAGCTGTATTACCTACCTCCCACCATTGTAGTTACACCACAACAATACAGGTAGGACTGAAAACATTTCGTAAACTAAAGCACCATATAAAGATACCATTATGCAAGGCATCCGTGTACCAAGAAATTCTGCATGGCCCTAGCAAATACTATGTAGAAATAGGCAATCATGTGAACTTAGCTATTTAAAATAAAATTAGTTTTCTAGTTCTTTTATTTTTACTAAAGAACAGGCTGTTTTCAATGACAAATTTTTTTAAAAAACACACAGAAACAAAAAGAATAAAGTAAAAATACCCATTATTTGAAGCAGTCCCCTTTTGCTAATTTGATATAATAAAACATATCTGTTGCAAGAGGGACAAAAACTCAGATTTTGAGTGGTTTAAACAACAGAGGCTGTGTCTTGCCTGTTCAGAATGTCAGTTCTCAACCAAGGGGCCATCTCACCCCGCCCTGGAGTCATTTGTGTGAGAATAGGTTTCATGTCGCCTGGCGGGGGGAAGGGGTTGCTGGGGAAGCTGGGTGGGTAGAGTTTGGGGTCACTGCTAAACACACACAGGACAAAGAAGTCTCCATCCAATGTGTCAGAAGTGCTGAGGTTAAGAACTACTTAACAAGTTGCTTCACACACTTACCTTGGGGAGCATCAGACTTTAAACAGCGTCAGCCTCCCTCCACCCCCAGGAACATGACCCGTTCTCTGCAGCAAAGGGAGGAGAAGATGGTGATTTGTGCACCAGTCCCTAAGAATGCTGCCTGGGAGTGGTGCGTGTCATGTAAGCGCCTCTCAGATGGACCAAAGCAAGTCATATCCTAACTCTAGTGGGGCACAGGTACAATCCTATGATGTCCCTGGTTGGGGGACCGCCAGATACAGCAATGAAAAGCCCTGATCACTTACCATAAAATATTGGGATACCTCTTCTCATGGCCAGTCTTTGTGTACACCCTTAATTCTTCTCCCAAAAGTGAGCCTTAAGGATCTTATACGAATTGCCAAAATGTCCTTCTGAAACTCTCTACCACCTGCAGCTTGCAAGTTCCCATTTTATTTACTTGCTCCCTCGCACAAACAGGATATTATTATCAGTGTTTAATCTTTGTCATTTTGAACTACACGGTAGATACTATACGATCCCTTAACTGCCGCGTGTCGCTACCTTGCATTGCATTGTTTAAGACCTGGACCAAAAAAATAGAGTTGATCTCAGCCCGTGATAACCTACCAGCCCGAACTCTCGTGGGAGCCGTATGTGTAAGGAGACTTCGTACATCTTGCCAGATATTTGAAATCCTACAAACAGTGTCAGCTTTGCTCAGCCCCAGGTCTAGCGCGGAAACAGGTCAGACCTTAAAAAGGAATAACCACCAGGCCCGGCTGCAGGGCGAGGCTCCAGAGGAAACCCCAGAGGCGGTGGCTGCAAGTCAGGATCTTGGGTGGTTAGGACAGTAAGCAGGTCCGAGTGACAGTTTGCCACTGATGGCTACCGATAGGTCAGACCAAGGGAAATCCTCTGTGAGAACAAGTCAATAATTGGCAAATTAGGGGCATGATTAACCCAAGACAAGAAGACGCTGTGACCACTTGGGAGCCCTGCCGAGACTTCAGCTTCTCCGCGATCCTGTTTAGCAAATATTAAAAATGCCTATTTCATCTCTCAGAGTGGCGGAGCCCAGCGACTTCCAAAGGCAACTTGGAAGCGTGGGATGGGCTTACGGCTCCCGGGGTTCGATTAGAGGGAGGTACCGGGGATTGCGCAGCGCTGGCAGAAACCCACACTGTCAGCCCTGGTGCTTTACGCCAGGACGTCCACACTCACAGATGCGTCTGTGGGATGGGAAGCAAAGCTAGCCACACAGCGAAAGACAGAAGGGAACTATTTTAGGAGACCACAAATTGCCCCAAGATCATTCCAAATAAATGCAAATAGGCCAGACCAGGCATGTGTGGACCAAGATAAAATGAGCTGAGCAAACACTCCTGTTTGTCTTCATCAGCAGAATACCCCTAAACGACTGTGTTTTTTTTTAAGTAAATTTATAGATGGCGAAGAGTGGTGTTAGCCTTTGCCAGCTCGGTTATCCCTTTCCAATTTGGATCCCTCTTTGCAAATGAGCTCTCTTTTTCCTTCTCCTCGCCTTGCCCAAGTAAGTAAATGGTACACAGCTCCGGTTAGAGGTGGCACTAACCGGGTCCCTTGGACGCCGAGTCACCCGAGTGTTCTGAGTGTCCTGGTTCTGTCTCTGCTGCACCGCGTCTGCAGCCTCCAGGAGCCCAGTAACCAGTCAGAGGGGCTGTCGCTGGACCGCACCCTCCCTCCCGTGGAGCTGTGGTCTGGGAGCGTCCTGGGGGAGGGAGTACCAGGGCTCGACTGCCGGCTTGCGTAGCACATTGCATAGCGATTTAATTTTGCTTTTGAAGGGGGGCATGTTTTTACAGGCAGGTTTTCCAGACCCTTGCTTTCCAAAAGAGCTTGAGGTGTGGAGAGCGATTTGGTGAAACCAAGAGAGTCTTGCTTTTTTTTTTCCTGTGTTGGATTAAAAGTGCTTTTGGAAAGGTCTTTCTTAAGAGACACTTGTGATCGTCTGGTGGCATCCTAACAGGAACCAAAGTTGCCACTCCTGTGGATGGGTGCCCTCTGGGGCAGCCACCAAGCAGAGCTAAGGAGAAATCTCAGGAAAGGCTTGGGTATTACAAGAGAACAGGTCTTGACCGGCTGCATGAAGGACCCTGGGCACGGGTTTCCAGAAGGGGGATGCTCGCGTACGTGGAACTTGGGGAGAAAGACAGAAACCGAGGGAACAGGAATAATTAGAGGGGCAGCACCGAATCACGGAGTACGGTCTCCGAGGTGCTGTAGTGTGGCAGTTCGCAAACTTTCTGAACGAAGACCTCTGTCCTCCTATGAAATCTTACGCAGAACCCCACATAGCAGTGGATAAAGTGACAGTTGCGTTAGCGTAAGTATAGTTCATAATCCAAATCCATATTTATTATTACAGTGCTAATCTCTGTCTATGTTTACTATGTGTGTGTCTTATACATGGAGAGAGACAGAGAGAGAGACCCTAAACTCCTGGGCGCTCACTTCTTGGAATAGGCGAGGAGAACAGGACAGAGAATTAGGTCAAAACGCACTTGTTTTAACCATAACAGAACCTTAACAGAAAGACAGGCTCCTTCCCATCTCCCACGGCATGCTCTCACAAAGGCGGGAAATAAATGTGACAAAATGTTAAGGTTTATTCGTTCGAGTGGTTGAAATATGGGCATTTGCTCCCATACTCTTTGTGCTGTTCTGCATTTTAGTAGTTGCTGTCTCTTTAAGGAAAGGAAATCGGTGACAAGCTTGAGTCCGTCTGGAGTAAAACAAGCGTTGAGAGACTGTACATGATGACGTGATCTTTATACTCATTTCATTTATGTACTTTGCTTTGCACAGTTTTGAGAAAAATCACAATGAATGTATACAAGTAGTTGCAAATGGGAGCCGTATTTTCTTTCACCATTTTTCTCCCAGGTTCTAGCTACTCTTCAATTAAACGGATCCACAGGCTTGAAAGAGGGGGTAGGAAACCATGTTGGGTTTGATCACGTGAGACATCCCACACCTACTCGCATCCCTTGCCTGAGACACACAAGCAGAAAAGCATCACCCCGAACTTAAGCTTTGAAACGCTCTTTATTTTTAAAGAACTGATCATGGGACAGGTTCCATGTTCCTTTGAAATTGGCAGCCCTGGCCTAGCATCCCGGCCCGCGCGCACAGCCCTGCTCTCACACGGCCCAGTACCCGCTGAGTAGGATGCACCAGGGCAGTTGCTTATCCAGCAGCATCGGAGCAGATTACACACCGGTGTGCGTTCAGAGAAACCCCAGGGCAGACCTTCATGCTTCCAAATAAACGACAGAGTTAAGGAAGTTCAAGTCTACATTTAGAGATGTTAAGAAGAGGTTTATTCCAAGGTCTGCACTTAAAAGTGAATGGCTTTTAAATGCTCATTGAAGCCCCTCTTAGTAAGCCTGTTTTGTAGGAACCCAAAGTTGTCATAAGCCAGGAGTTGATCATCTGATCACTACTAATAAATGTTCTGCGCTCAGAGATCCCTCCCCTTTTAGCACTAATCGTGATAGTAACAGTCGTGACTCGAGGGCTGCAATGTGCCAAGGATGGTTTCACAAGAGTAATCTTATGTTTTTAAGAGTTTGTTTATTTTTAGAGAGAGGAAAGGGAGGGAGAAAGAGAGGGAGTGAAACATCAATGTGTGGTTGCCTCTCAAGCACCCCCTACTGGGGACCTGGCCCACAACCCAGGCATGTGCCCTGACTGGGAATCAAACCAGCAACTCTTTGGTTCGCAGGCCAGCACTCAATTCACTGAGCCACACCAGCCAAGGCTTAAGTGGCTTTTTATTAATCCCAAATTTCGTCAGATAACTGTGTCTTATTGTATATACCAAGTCAGGGTGGAGATTTAACTATACTTTAAAAATATATAAATATACCAATAAAGATAAAGTTTAAATAAACATTCTGCGGAATGCCTATGCAGCTGTTCCAGATACAAACGAGCTTGGGCATTAGAGTATGGACCAGGCCAGACTGTCCGGGCTTGAATTTCAAGCTCCAGTACCTCCAAGCTATGTGACCATGCACAAGTCCCTTCGTCTGTCTGTGCCCGAGTTACCTCACTGTAGAATGGGGATAATACCATTGTACATTCATAGCATATCACGAGCTGTAAACCAGGTGATCTTTGTAGGCACTCAGAAGCATGCTGGCTCGTAGAAACAATATAAGCAATTATTAGCTTATTTTTCCCAAGCATCCATAATGCAAGCTCCACAAGCCCGCAAACAAACAAAACAGATTTCCATTGTTTTTTAAAGGTAACTTTTATCTGTGTTTTTCTCATTATAAAATCAATATACAAGGATGATAGGAAAATAGAAAACATTCTACTCACATATTGTAATCATTTTTACAACTATAGGATCATACCATGTGTGCTGTTCTTACCCTGATTCTTTGCTCAGTAATAAGAGGGAACCTCTATCTAAATCCGAGTGTTCTTCTATGAGCTCAGTTTAAATGCCTCAGAAAGATTTTACTGTATAGATTAAACATTTTTTAACCAACTTTTTTTTCAACGCTAAAGTCAATCTACAGTAAACATCCTTCTGGGTATGCATTCATGTCTTCTTAAATAATTCCTTGTGATGAAGTCTTAAGAGTGGAATGGCTCACAGGACTTATAATGCGTCCTTTACAAGCTTTTGTAACAATAATAATAACTGTAAGAGTAGTTGACAAGGATTAAGTGAGTTCTTATCCTGAGCAGGGCCAGACTTACCATGACCCTCAGAGGTGGGTACTTTCATGGGCCTCATCTTGGGGATGAGAAAGCAGACTCAGAGGTGGAAATAAGTTGCCCGTGTCACACTGCTATCTGGTGACATGTTCGGGCCAGGCTTTGAGAGAAGCCAACCAGCACCCGGGATCTATTCCTCCGTGGTACTTGGGAAATCATTCATTGACTGGACACAGTCCCAGTCTGCTCCCTCTCCTCTGTGATATATTTGATTTATGTTCACAGCCAGCCCACAACGAGACCCTCCTATTGATCTTGGGAGGGAGAGAAGCCAAATGTGACCTTCTTGATAAGCCATTGGCTAAAGACAATTAGAGAGGGGTATGCAGTAAAAGAGAAATCCCATCAGCAAGGCACTGAGAGGTAAAAACCTCCATTCTCCTGGCCTCATGTTAGAGCTGTGGTTCATCTTGGAATCGCCTTGAGATGTTTCTCAGTGTCATTGAACTTGACCCCTACACTGTGGCTCACTTGGTCTTCAGAGCAATACCTTCTACTCTTCTCCTGGGTTGGATCAAAAGACAGCATGATGAAGGCATGGCCTTGTGGGAAGACAAAATATAAAGTCGGTCCATTCGCGCACTCAACCAATATCCACTGGACATCTGGGGATGCAGAGATGAAAGGCACTGGCTCTGCCTTTGAGGGTACGGGGACCTGAGGAGTTAAGTAATGATGGCAGCAGCAGCATGGGGCCACCAGATGCGGCACTGGGAAGCAGATGAGAACTAACTCTGGAAGAAGCCTGGTCTGGGTTTGAATCTCATTTCTGCCATGTAGGTGCAGACGTCGGTGCCGAGTCTCTCTACATTCAGTTTTGCCATCTGTAAAATGAGGGCTATAGCTCTTCAGGTTGTTGTGAGAATAAATGAGATAATGCCTAGCAAATAGAAAGCACCCTATGGGGATCAGTCAATCAATCTGACTGGCTCACAGCCCTTACAGCTCACTCACAGGTAACCTAGCAACCCGCAGTCCCTGCAGGGAGAACGGCAAGGCCTCTGGCTAAAGCCAGCGCTGATAGGAAGACTGAATTTTAGCTGGTCTTCCTGAAGACTTTAATCCAGATTGCAAAGATCGGGCACTTCCAATTCAGTCGAGTGATTCCTGTCTCCTCTCTGTCCTTTTATAAGTATGTGAGGTGGCAGGGGACAGGGGTGCCTCTCCTGGGGCACGATGCACGGTACATCCAGCTGTGTCCAGCTCTCTGTGGGACCGGAGAGGTGTGGACGGCAGGCCTCCTGCCTGCACTGTGCCATTGTGCAGTTCCCGGAGCCAGAGCCAGGTGTCACAGAGCCTGTTCCCGGCCAGGGCGCAAGTAACTCACCAATGTCAGCCATCCTGTTATCAAAGAGTGGAGTGCAGGAGGTGTAAGAGCTCAAAGATAGGTCTCCAAATCTAACAGGTGTGGGACTATAGGACAGCTTCCTGAGGCAGGTGTGACCCAAGCTGACTTCTGGAAGGGGCGTTACACAGATACATAGAAAGGTCAGAGAGGGACAGATCTTCCCAAGCAGAGGGCAGCGGCAGTCCCCTTCGCCATGTGGGCTGTGCCAAAGCTTCACGTAATGACTGTCCTCTTTTAGAAAGCAGGCTCTCCTTTAGCCATCACTCAGCACCGAGGACATCCCTTCGACATTCAGAAATGGCACGTGCAAGGCCAGGAGTGACCAAGGAGGGCAGCCCCCCTGAGCTTCAGCGGCTGTGACCCTGCATCTGATTGTTGCAGATTTACAGCGCGTGCAAAGCCCCAACTAGGAGCCCGTGTTAAGGAAAAGGAAAAAAAATGCTCAAACCCTACAAAGCCGTGAGTTACCCTTGCAACTGGGAAGACATGCTTTTGTGGACTGAGGGGAAGTCTTGAAAATCAGGACTTCGGGTTTCCAACTGTTTCCCCCTGTTCTCAAAAATGCCTCACGGGCGGGTTTAACATTCCCCCCGCACCCCTGCCAAGGAGACCCTGTCTTCAGATAGATACATCATTCTGTAAAGGTGGTTCCTGACACTGGATGCTGCCAACCTCTACTGAAGACCTACTATGTGCTGTTTGTCAAGGGACTGTAGCAGTGGACAAGGGAGATCTGGCCCTGCCCTTGCTTGGCTCGTGGGCCCTGGCGCTGAGGCCACTTCAAGAATTTCAGGAAATGTCACCTCCCAGCGAGCGCATCGTCCCTGCCTGGCCCTGGCCTGGCCTCACTCCTTAACATTCATCCCACTTCCTCGTGGGAATCCTGCTCTGACCCGCCGTGAGGAGGAAGGGTGCCGGGCTGCACCCCGCAGCCACGATGGCAGTGCCAGCTAATCCTCCAGGGCTGCCCATTTATCTTCCTTTATTCCTCTTCCATTCCCCCTGCGTCGCTCCTCCCATACCAGCGACATTCAAATGATGCCCCTTTGAGATTTGAAAATCACGACTTTAACCTTGCTATATCCGGGTGGCATGGGGCGGGGAGACTTGGCAGAATCTATAATGTGCTTATTTTTCACTGGCCAACCAGCAAAGCCCCTGCCAAGCCCACAGGCCCGCACAGGAACCAGGCTTGGGGAGTGCGGCAGGCGGTGGCTCTCTTCCTTGCGGAACAGGCTCTGCTCTCACCTTTCCAGCCCTTTGTGGAGCATTCGGTCGCTGCAGCCCTCTACCGGCCTCCCACCCTGCTCAGGGGGAATCGGAGGTGGTTCTGGGAGGTCAGCTCTGTGAGAGCAAAGATGGTTGGGTTCGCGGCTGCGTCTCCAGCTCTCTCAGCCATACTTGTCCGTAGTCGGTGCCCAGCACACGTCTGATGGACCCACAGTCACAGAGGCTGCTGGGTCACTCCACAGGCTGGCCCCCCAGCCGTCCCCTCCCCTACTCCCTCGACGCTACCGCACTAGCCTGCTTGCTGTCTCCCGATCATGCCAAGCTCATTCTGTCTTAGAGCTTTTGCACGGGCTGTCTCCTCTTTCCAGAACATTCCTTCATCAGATATTTACGTGGTTTCCCTCTTACTTTGTCGGGCCTCTACC
>PVKM010017479.1:0-13310 GCA_004027735.1 Carollia perspicillata
ATTTGAAAAAGCTATCAGGAGGGAAACACAGTCTCCTCCTGATTGTCATATGCCTCCCTCTTCTGTTTATCTTCCTAATTATTAGGCTACAGCCTTCCCCCTGCAGCTGGCCTGTACATAATGAGCACTCTAATCCATGGTCCAATACCTTCTCTGAGTGCTCAGTCTCCCCAGTTACTAGTCAGTCCACACTCTAAAGAACATCCACATGCTGATGACTTCCAAATACTTCTCTCCAGCCCTACAGTCTCCCTGAAGTTTCAACTCCCAACTTGACACCTCCACTTGAATGCATGTAAGGGAACTTTGAAGGCGACTTACCCTAAATACAACTCTTTTAATACATTCCCTCAGCTGCCCATGTGCATATGTGGTCTGTTATTCCTCCTGGCTTCCCTATTTATTTTATTTTACTTTTTTAATTTTTATCTTTTTAATCTTCACCCAAGGATATGTTTATTGGCTTTAGGGAGAGAGGAAGGGGAAGAGAGAAAGAAACATTGATGTTAGAGAGAAACATTGATTGTTTGCCTCCTGCACATGCTCTGACCAAGGCTCAAAACTGCAACCTTAGTATGTGCCCTAACCAGGGATCGAACCCACAGGATAGGTGTGTGCCCTGACTGGGAATCGAATCCATAGCCTTTTGGTGTATGGGGCAATACTCTAACCAACTGAGCCACCCAGCTAGGGCCTTATTTCTTTAAAGAGTACCAAAACCTAGGCATCAGTGCTTCAATTTTGTTTTTCCTTCACCCTCCATATCTAATCCATCAGCAAATCTAAGCAGTTCTATCTCCAAAATATATACCAATTTTAATCATTTTTCTCCACTAGCACCACTCAAATCCAATTCACCTTCATCTTTTTTTACCTTCATTAATTTCACACTGCAGTTAGAAGAAAACCTAAACTCATTACGTGACTTAAAAGTCATAAACAGCCTGGTCCCCACCTTCCTATTAATCTCAGCTAGTACCAAAGCACTACCCCAAACACCACACCTTAGTCAAATAGGCCAAACGCGACCCTGCCAAAAAGTCTCTACATCTGCTGATGCTTCTCCCGAAAGGCACTCCCTCCCTCTGCCTCTTCACCTGCCTGGCTTCTCCTCACTCAGGTCTCCAGTAACCTCAGCAGTCTGGCCTACCTCAGCAATTTGGCCTTCGATCCTATCCGAATTACCCCACAACTAATCACACTCTCGAATCAATCTACCATAATTCCTCATAGAATTTAGCACTATGAGGTTAGCTTGTTTTGCTGTTTGCTCTTGGTCTGGTTTTATAGACAGCAAGCTCAATGAGAGCGGCAGCCTCGTTTGTTTTCATTGTTATTTTCCAATATTCACATTTATCAGGTACATATTACATGCTAAATAAATATTAAGTGAATGAATATTCACTTAATTTAGATGCAGTGAAAAATAAAAAGCGCTCAAGAAACAACTACCACCATTTGAGAGGAGGACAGATGGACTAGGAAAGAGTGCAATCATGATATTTACCAGCAGGTCATGAAGAGATTAATCATTAGGGCAAGAGAGTAAGATACAAACATTTTAGCTACAAAAACATTAAATGTTTTGATGCCATATTTTAAGTACTAACTTTAATTTTACACGTTGTATAAAATAAAGAATATTTGCTCTGACCACTATGGCTCAGTTCGTTGGGCATCATCTCGCAAAGCAAAAGGTCACTCACTGCTTCAACTGCCAGTCAGGTTCGGTTCCGTTGGGGCAATGTGAGAGGCAACCAATTGATGTTTCTCTCTCACACTGATGTTTCTCTCCCTCTCTTTCTCCCTCCCTTCCCCTCTCTCTAAAAACAAATAAGCAAAATCTTTTTTAAAAATACAATAAAGAATATTTGTTCACATTACTATCAATTTCTGATTTCCTTTGGTTAGTATGCTTCGTGTATATCACTGTCCAAAGTTATTGGCCAACTATGCAAGACACTGTAATAGATACTTCTAGAAGACTACAGACTTCTAGTTTTTAAAGTTGTTTTTTTCTATGGAGTCAATTACTTCATACACACACAAAAAAGCTAGAAACAAAAAAATTATTTGGCTAAAATTACTCATAGTGCCATGTGTTGAAAAAAAGTCAAAGGAAACTCAAACATTATTAGAACACAGTCCTGCCAAAAGAAGAGACAGCTAGGAAGGTAAGTACCTAAGACAAAACAGAAAATGCTGTCAACTGCCTACAGATAGAAAATCCTGGGCACCTTCTCTGCTCCTCAGCCAAATGTTAGCTATCACTGACATCTGGGTTTTCCAAATAATTATCCTTTATAAGCAAGTCCATAATCAGTTTGGAGGCTTCAGTATTTAAGGTGGAAATGAAGAAAGAGAATACATACATCCATTTAGGGATAAAGACATGCACATTGTAAAAATCAATACAACATAATGCACCAGGAAAAACGATGTCACATACATTTACCCTAACTAGTAAGGGTCAGATACATTAAAGCCATTGTGGCATACTTTTACTCTAAACTTAACATTTGTGGCATAAAGACTGAAGGACTAGTTCTTAAATACTTGCACTTGTCTTTCACTAAGCACCTCGCATAAATTCATCAATAACCTTTTAGAGAAAATACATTCTACAGTCTATCAAGAAAAAGTTATTGAAAGATCTTTTCAGTTCTACCTCTGAGAGTTAGCACAGACCAGCTTCTAATGAAAACTTGTGAATTTCACTAACACCCTACTCCAAAAAAAAAAAGAGGATGTTTTAAAACATTAAAAAGAAAGATCTCAAAGTATTGGGGTAAAAGGCATACATTACCTAAGCTCTGAGTTGGCTAAAAACAAACGAAATAGTAAATGAAAAGTAGAAAAAAAGAGCACATAAAATTGCTGAATAAATAATCCCTTAATAATAAAAGAAAAAAAATTTTTTAAGTGGAAAAAAAGATCAACATGGAATTTTTCCCTTTTAAGTATGCTGCCACGTTTCTCTCTTTTTTTTTATCCTCACCCAGGGACATTTTTTCATTGCTTTTAGAGAGAGAGGAAAGGAGAGAGGAAGAGAAAAAAAGAAACATTGATGAGACAGGAAAGCATCAATTGGTTGCCCCCCACACCCCTGCCTAGACTGCAGATCTCAGGCATGTGCCCTGACTAGGAACCAAACCCACAACCCTTCAGTTATGGAACGCTCCAACCAACTGAGCCACACTAGCCAGGGCACTGGTGCCACATTTAGACTTAAAAAATATAAAATACCTGGCTGGTGTAGCTCAGGGGATTGAGCGTAGGCTGCAAACCAAAGGGCTGCGGTTTGATTCCCAGTCATGGCACATGTCAGGGTTGCAGGCCACGTAAAAGGCAACCACACACTGATGTTTCTCTCCCTCCCTTCCCCTCTCTCTAAAAATAAATAAATAAAATATTTTTTAAAAATTAAAAAATATATAAAATAAGAACCTTGACTATAGTTATGCATTTTCTTCTCTTAGGGGACATTTAATAAAACAAGTGCTCTAAGTTTTTATAGGTAATACTTTTGCTTCTTTAAGTAGGTGAATTCTTATTCAAATAATAATTATACAAGAGACAATACTAAGCTGTAGATGCAGATAAAGATCGTAGTGAGCAAAGAGGTCTGGAGCCAGACTGCAGAGCTTCAAGTCCTAGCTGCAACACATGTAAGCTGTAGATAGGTTATGTTACCTCTGCAAACCTTGGTTTCTTGCCCATAAAAACATGGATAATACTATCCACCTCATAGGGTTGCTTGGGAAAGTAAAGGCAGTTAATATATATAAACCATTTAGACAGGATCTGACACGTAGTAAATATTCAACAGATATTAGCTTGTACCATATGTGGCACATACTAAGTGCTCAATTAAATACTTGACGAATGAAGACCTACAGAAAATAACTGTAGTTTTCACAAAAATCAGAATATATCTAAACCTAACCACAAAACAGTTTCAAATTATTTAAGCCCAGCTGACTGAATTCAGGTACTTATTTTGGAACCATGCTTTATTGAAATAATTGAAATAATATTTCATTCAAATATTTAAGTACCTACATGTGTGTTAGATGCCGGACATACAACAATAAAAAAGACACAGTTTCCACCTCACAGAATCTTATGCTAATAAGAAACTTAAAGTAATTTACATAACTAAAAGGGGAACTAAGAAATCTTCCAGGGCAACACCCTTCATTTAAAAATGAGAACCCCCTCTGCCAAAAAAGGAGAACTTAAAGTACAGAACAGTCAACTGATCTGGCCACAGACACACGCCAGACAGTTAAGAAGCAAAACTAAAACTCAGGTTTTGGCATCCACAGCCTAGAGGTCTTTTTACTAACCATACTGAGTCAAAGTATTCAATATGAAGTAAGAATTACAATGCTGATATGCCGCTGACAAAAGTGCTTCTAAGTTATTAATTTGGTGCATTAATGCAAACCAAGTCAAATAAACTTCAAGCTATGAGAGGCACCAAACTAAAACCTCCTACAATTAATAAATTTTCAGGTTAACAAAAGGCATTCTTCACATTTGAAGGTTTTCAAATTATTAGTTCCACTCCACTCGATAGTCTGTTTCTGGTCTTCCATTTCAGTGGTCACATTCGCAGCCCCACGCTGCATCGCCATTCTCACTTCTTCCGAGACCGCAAGAAAGCACAATGTGCTCTCTACCGCTACACATCAACACTTCACTGCCAAGAATGTGAAAGGAATAAAACTGGAATTACCTTAAATGTACCATTTTGATTTTTCATGTAGGAGACCAAAAATATATCCACTGGTAGGAGTGCTGATGTGATAAGTGCAATTGCCAGAGAAAAAATTGCTGTTATGGTGGAGACAACTTCACTTTCCCGATGACTTTGGTATTTACGAACATATATCCAGCAGAATGCCAAAATAGCCTGAAATAGAACAAAAAGAAATGCTTCGTTATTGCCCTATGTGTGCTCTAAAGCTGATTTTAGCATGTGTTTCAAAGTTCCCAATGGGAGACTTTACATCAAGTAATGTCTCTTTGAGATGTATGAAAAAGGTCCACCAGCCCTTATAAACATAAGATTGATAATTTTCAAGACTACTTCATGAATGCGGTACAACCCCACTTACGTGCAAATACACACAAAAAAAAACAAGTAAAAGTTAATGATAACAGTGCTCAGCTACTTACATCCTCACAGAACACAGTGCAACAATTAACGGTTTTACACAACGCCACAGTTATAACTAGCTTTGTATACTTTGTCCCTATAGAGCGCTCCAACCTCAAGGAGATATAACTGAATATTCTATCAAACTGAAGCATCATAGAATATAACTTGAATTGAAATTAACTTCTGCCCCATTATGACAGTTCCAGAGTACCATTCAGCTAAAGACTAATTGCCAATCACTATGCAACTGACACATTATACTCTAATTCCAACTTTAAAGGGCATTAAACAACAAAAAAGTGCTCACTGAAAATAGATACATATACAATGCAAGGAACTTTCCAGTGGGGGGAATAAAACTCTCAGAGAGGTGCTCTTAATAGTTACCAATGCTTTTCTTCTAATTAACAGAGTATAGGAGGACTTCAGTCTCCTGATTCTCTAATTTCAGGTAACATCAGAATCACCTGGAATACTGACTAAAAAGCACAGACTGCTGGGCTCTACTCCCAGATTTTCAGATTCCAGAGGTCTGAAGGAGGGCCAGAGAATCTACATTTGTAACAGCTTCCCAAGTGAGGTTGCTGCTGGTCCCTGGTTTACATTTTGAGAACCTTTCCTCTACTGGGCAAAAGGAGACTGCAGATAAGATACTGAATCAGCGATTCTCAACCTTGGTTGTGTGTTAGAATCACCAGGGCACTTTTTAAATACCTTCATGCCCTTGCCCCAGAACAATCCAATCAGAACGTGAGGCTCCTCCAGGTTCTAAATGCTCGAGGATTCCAATCTGAGCCAAACTTGAAAACCACTCTTCTTAATAAGGTCTGTAAGGACTCTGGAACAAAGTCATTATTTTGTCCTTTCACTCCTTTCAACAGATTCAACTGTTACTTCCTTTCTGAGTATCCCAGTTATTCGCCTAACAAGTATCCACCTAACTAGTTTCATGGCTTCCAAATTCTCCTACCCCAAGATTCAACACTTCCATCAAGGGAAAAACTCCCTTTGCCGTGTTAGAGTTGACCCTCTCTCCATTCTCCATCTCGTGACAACCACTGTTATCTGTCCCCATCCCTTCTGCTTTTTCTACAATGTCATAATGCACTACATAGTATGTCATCTTTTGAGTCTGGCTTCTCTCACTAAGCATTATGCACGTAATTCCTAATATATTACATTATGCGTGTAATTCTTAATATATAATAATAAAATATTACTAACATTTCAGTTGGTGTCAGAACAGCAGGAAAAGATAAAGTGAGAAAGGAGATTTTAGAACCTGGATATTGGAGGGGAAAAAAATACCTAAGTTCAACTTCTGTTTTAACTATTTACTAATTTCTTTAGGAGAGATTATTTTTTGTAAAATGTTATACATTAATATTTTAATGGTTTGTTTTTAAATACATTCACACATGTTTAAAACATTTTTCAAGTTGTTTTGTTTTGGGGTTTTTTTTTGTTTTTTTTTTTAAGTCATAGAAGTTAGGCCTCCTCTTTCTATCCTTAGCAGCACCTAACACAAAATATTCAATAAATTTTTGGTTGGTTTTCAAGCAGATCCACACTTTTACAAAATTTAAAGTGATAGTTATTACTGCAGAGGCAGTAGTTTGCCAAAACCAGCTACATTTCGATTGAAAGAGAAACCCAGACAAAATATTGAATAGTTAAGCCAGAGGTTCCAAAACATTTTGCTCTCAGGATCCGTTTGCAATGTTAAAACTGGGAACCCCAAAGAGTTACTGTATTATCAAATAAACCAAAATCCTCATCTATAAAGTAGGAATAAGAATACTTTCATAACAAGTTAAAAGAATTAAATGAGATGTAGAGATTTTAGCACAGTACCTGGCCACAGTAACTGATTAACAAACAGCAACAATTAAGTGTCACATAACATAACGTCTTAGAGCAGTTCGTAAAAGAATCTAACAAATCATTTACTAACAATTATAAGGAAAGGTTTAGAGCAGGCCCCAGTTCCTCCCAAGACATTCTGATTTAGATGGTCTGGGCTTTAGGATTTTGTAAAACTCCTAAGGTGGTTTAAATGAGTAGTCAAGGTTGAGAACCACTGGGGCAGAGGTGGGAATGAGTAGGTGAGTGAGTGTTACACTAACAAACATACATCCTGCCTGGGATCTTGTTAAACTGCAGATTCCAATTCAGTAGGACTGGGGTCTTACATTTTGTATTCCTAACAAGTTCCAAAGTGATGCCCTCACTTTCAAGTAACAAGAGTAAACCTGCTTTACAGAAATGGAGACTCTGTCTTGTATCATGATGGAAAATGCAATCTGCAAGGTGGTCTAAGGCAAATTATTAAGGATCTTGGGGAGACAAGGTAGAAGGGTTTAGATTTGATACAGTAAACACAGATAGATTATCAGCCTGAAGGAACCAGGTCTAGTAACTCGTTGTGCGGCTAAGAAACTGAAGTCCATTCTGCTTGCCCGAGACTGCAAAGGTCATCAATCCGAGTGTTCTGAATCTTTAGTAGATGACTGGCAGCGGTTCTCAAAGTGTTAAGTTCCCAGACCCCTGGCAGTTCCAAAACCCTTTCTGAGGATTTGCAATTTGAAAATTATTCTGGTAACAACACTAAAATGTCATTCGCCTTTTCCACTATGTGGATATTTGCACTCATGGTGCATAGCCATGGTGGATAAAACTGCTGGCAAATTGATCACGAGTTCAGATAATGGCACCAAACTGTGCCAGTAGTTATTGTATTCTTCACCCTCACACACTCGCAGAAGAAAAAAAAGACAACTAAAGTTAAGACTGTGCATAACAAAGCAATAAAAACTAACTTTATTAAACTTCAACCCTTAAGCCTTTTTAATACTCTGTGGGGGGAAATGTGAAGTATGCGTTCAAGTTCTGCTGCGAGCCAAGGTGTACTGGCTGTCTCCAGGGAAGGTGGGTACCTCAATACTAAGGAGCTGGAAGCCAAGCTCAGCACTCTGCAAGGAACATTATTTCTACTTGAAAACACAATTGACTAACTACAGTTATTCAAACATGGATATTTGGCAGATTTTGTCAAAATGAACAAAGGGAACCTATCACTTCAAGAAAAATAACTGACCGTCTTTGTTGCCAATGATAAAATTCAAGCTTTCAAATGAAAATTAGAATTTTGGAAAACTTATAACCAAAACTGAACTTGACTGTTTCTCAATACTTATTTCTGGGATTTCTTCTGACAAGATCAGTGGCGATATTAATGAATGTGGAGTTTTTATATTATTGGGTTGGCCAAAAAGTGCATTTAGTTTTTTCCACAAAAATAAGACACATTTTTCATTTTCAACAATAGCTTTACTGATTTGGGTATTTTTAGTATGTCATCTATCTCCCACTATTGGCTTCTAGTGAGCAGAGGCCAGAGGTGCTGCTAAACATCTCCAACGGCAAAGAATTATTTGGCCAAAATGTCAATAGTACCAAGAAACTTCGCAAACCACTTCTGTCCCATTCAATCAATCACAGCACCCTCTCCATACACTGCACAATTTTTTTTTGCATTTCAGTTGCGTTTTTACCTCTCTTGAAATAATGAAGCATAATAAACCAAAATTGTTGCATATTTTCTTCATTCTTCAATATTAAAATGGCTGCACAAAAACTCACCAATTTTTCTAAGTTTTTTAAAATGTATGCTGATATGACAGCTGTCACAATACAATCTAACAAAACTGTTTCAAATTAAGTTAAAGACAACTAAGCACTACTAGAGCCATCGTACAGGGGGAAAAAAACCCTTTTTGGCCAACCCAATGTAAATGAAATATATCCATATTGGAACATCCATAACTCAGTGAACCAGTGTTTTCTAAGTGGCCAAAAGCATCATGTTATAAAACCATGCATGATGGAAAGACCCATTCAATTACAACATGGACCAATGGATCTTAATGAAACAAAATGTAAAGATCATCGATAGGGTTTCAGATTCCATATTGCAACTAACTTTAAAAAGCTTCCATCGCTGAGTCATATTAAAGAACAACATCTGTAATTATATAAAAAAAACACTCCTCTGCTTCCAACTACATTTCACTACAACTGAATTTTCTTCATATAATTCAACTAAAATAACATATCTCAAAAGACTGAAGGCAAAAGCAGACATGAAAATCCAGCTCCCAGAGACAGACTCAGATGAACAGCTAGCTAGTGGTGGAAGGTACAATTAAGGGCTGGAGGGATTGAGCAAAAAGGAAAAAGGACTCATGGACATGGACAACAGTGTTGTGATTGCTGCGGGGAGGGAAGTTTAAGGGGACTAAATAGTAATGGGAAAACATATAATAAAGATTAAAAAAATAAAACACAAGAATCCAGCCCTCTTCCTATGAGCGAAGAGCTAAAGAGACTTACAGAAAATTAAACAATGACCCTTTTTACTAATTTTTTTCTACTTCCACATCTAGTTTAAAACACAATTCATGTCTCATTTTATTTTGTTCCTGCTGTAAAAATCACCAACTTAAATAACTTCCCATCTTCATCTATCCGAAGTGTACAACTGCAATTTCTTCCAATATTGTTCTCTATTCCTTGAAGTCCTGTTTTATAAAATCATACGTTG
Source organism: Carollia perspicillata (assembly GCA_004027735.1). Lineage (NCBI taxonomy): Eukaryota > Metazoa > Chordata > Mammalia > Chiroptera > Phyllostomidae > Carollia > Carollia perspicillata. The sequence goes on from PVKM010017479.1 coordinate 9,771, forward strand.
GTTTTCAATACTTAAAATACCTATTTCAAGAATTTTTGTTTTCCTACTTATCTTCAGGTCCTCATAAAGACCACATTTTGTTTTGTTTGCATCCTCCTACAACTTACTGCACAGCTGCTACACGTGAAATGCTTATTAATTGGTAACTGCCACGATATTCCCACTAGAGTTTAATACTGGTTACACTTCTTAAACAACTGAATATAGCGGTCTGGAAAAGCTAGTGAACTCTCAAGTATAGGACTACATGGTCTTTGGAGATCATAGCCAAGCCTTAGGGTTTCCATTTTCTCCACCAAAAGGAGTAAAGCATGTTCCAGTGTAAAGGCAATATTATTTTCTATAAAAGCAAATAGCAAGAAAAGCCTTAAGTTTTCACTTTTTTTCTTTTTTTGATAGTTTCTGGTAGAGTTGCAGCATTTACTAGCAAAACATATTACACAGGTTGTAGACACCCTGTGGCATCTAACAAGTAAAATTAAACAAGTCAGTTTCCAGAACTCAAGTTCAAGATTTTTTTGGTTTAAACAAGTGTGGGAGAGGATGTGAAGAAAAGGGGACCCTAGTACACTGTTGGTGGGAATGCAGACTGGTGCAGCCACTATGGAAAACAGTATGGAATTTTATCAGAAAACTAAAAGTGGAACTGCCTTTTGACCCAGCAAGTCCACTGCTGGAATTATACCCTAAGAACCCAGAAAACACCAATCCAAAAGAACCTATGCACCCAATGTTCATAGCAGCACAATTTACAATAGCCAAGTGGTGGAAGCAACCTAGGTGCCCATCAGTAAATGAATGGATCAAAAAACCACAGTACACTTACACAATGGAATTCTATGCAGCAGAAAGAAAGAAGGAGTTCCTATCCTTTGCAACAGCATGGATGGAACTGGAGAGCATTATGCTAAGTGAAATAAGCCAGGTGGTGAAAGACAAATACCGTATAATCTCACCTTTAACAGGAGCCTAAACAACAAAACAAACAAGCAAGCAAAATATAACCAAAGACATTGAAATAGAAAACAGGCTGACAGTATCCAGAGGGGAGAGGGGAGGGAATTTCAGGGGAAAAGGGGAAGGGGTCACAGGAACAAGTATAAAGGACACATGGACAAAAACTAAGGGGGGTTGGAAATGGGAGGGAGGTGGGAGTACTGGGTGAGGCGGGTGGACTGGGATGGGAGTAAAAGACAGAAAACTGTAGCTGAACAACAATTAAAATAAAAATAAAAAAACTATATGTAGTACATAAAATAATAATAAAGAATCTCCAAATAGAATCCTTTGGAAAATTGTTTAACAGATAAATCCATATTCCTTTATAAAGCACTATTTACAGCTGAATATTTCAAAGTATTCCAAAACCCATGTACTCTCTTAAATAAACTTGCCATTTGTTTTGCAAAAAAAAATATTTTTGGTTTAATCTCTGTTTTTTTTTGTTTCATAATGAGAAGTGTTTAAAATACTTTGGGACACAAAACAACAATAAGAACGAGTGAAGACAATGAGAAAACAGTGGGAATGGGGAAAGGTAGAAAGACAAACTGAACTCCCAGATAAAATGGCCCACGGGCTTTAATAATACAGATAGAAAAGTAAACACTAGGTCATCTGGGCCATTAGGGTCTGCGTTTTGCTCATGGGATAAGCAGGAATAAGGTGGCTGGGAAAGAAGGCACCTGAGGTCACATGGGGGTAGACCACATACCTTGATACGGGCAGTAAAACAGGGCTACAACTTGCCCCACAGACTTCTACACCTATCAATAGACTGGAAATGAATGTGAAACCTGGAAGTCAGAAGGAACAACTCACATCGCCAAGGCAGAAGCACGCAATGGGCTGAGAAAGTTATGAACTGAATAACCCCAAGAGCAAAGAGAAGCTGAGAGGCCCCGTTCTGAGTTAAAAACGCTAGCACCCACAGGACTGGCAGAGATCAGGCACTGCTGCCCCACCAGCTTGTGCTCCCATCAAACAGAGTAGCAGAGGCCACTACACCCTTCTCGACCCCAAGGGTCTCCTATTCCCCAAACTACACCCGCCGCAGGACCCAAGTCTGGGACGAGGGCAAGCGTTTCGAGAACAGAAACCTGCAATATCAGACGTCATCAGGAAAAGGACAGCATAAGCTACAGCAAATCAGTGCCATGTCCCCCAGCCTCCAGCGCGGACCCAGTCCCAGGCGCTCATAGTCGCCCAGAGTCGCCCCCCACCCAATACACATAGACAAAGTCCAAGCTAAAAGCGGGGCGGGGCGAGGAGGGTCTACCGCTCCGGGAGAGGCCAGCAGCAGGGCCAGCCCCTCCCCCTCTCCCACCATTCTAAACACTGGGAAAACTCCAAGCGCCTCCCATACCAGTAATAAGAGGCCGAATATGCACCAGCCGGTCACCAGCTCCGCCGAAACCGCGCCGGCAGCGTTCGCCGCCATCTTCACTTCTGGCCCAGAAGCGGCTAGACAAGGGGGTGGGGAAAGGGGAGGGGGAAAGAGGAAAGAGTGCGGTGAACGCGGCACCCACACACCCTAAAGGTTAAAGGGACAGAGTGGGTGGAGCAAGTGGTTGCCAAGGAGACCCAGCCCAAGAGCGTCCCCTGGCGATTGGCTGGACTGTAGGCGAAGAGGCAAGGACCGCTCGGGGGCGGAGCGCGCTAGGGACGCCGTGACGTCACCGCGCTGGCCGTTTTAGAGGTGATGCGATCCCGTAAGTGAGGATGTGTTTTAAAAGCTGCACAACCTTTGAAATACTATTTGATTCGGCCTAAGGTGATGGACTGGAAGAGCCGGAAAACGGCACGAGAGTTGGACCAGATGTAGCTGGAGATCCAACTTTAGGTGTTTCCACTTCCTACCAAAGGAAGTTTGTTTCCAGTGTCCAAGGCAGAATAGTGTGATTAGCAGAACTCCTCACTAGGTTACAGGAATGGCTGACTCGGAAGAAAAAATTTATCATACCAGCAACCTAATTGACTTTCTACTTTGCTGGCATTGACGCCTGGCCTGAAAAGCTGCTTTGCTGGATGCTAAGTTATCATGTGATGTTTTGGCCTTTGTAGAGCAGTGCATGTCTGTGAATTTCCATGGTGACTTCATACCCCAAAGGTATTTGAATTTGTAAACATATAATGAAATTGCAGGTTGTTATAATATTCATATGTAATCAAAACAGATACATACTGCCATAGGCCCATAATGAAGCAGAAGGAAGTAGTTCCTGGGATGGCGCCCCTGGGTGGGTCCACTAGAGTGTGGATACATATTTAACCACTGAATTAAACAAACATAACTGTAATCAAAACACAACTTCATGAGTGAATCCCACCATCTCTTTACAATTCATTATGTGTTGATAAGTTATCCCCTACCAAGAACCTATTTCAGGCTAGAATCCTGTAGTAGGGAAAGTGAAGTTGTCTCCCTGCTAGGACAAAATGAGGAGGAAAGAAAAAAATAGAGAAGACAGCTTTAACATGTATTGATACCATCATACACTGGATCTGCAAATGTTTGAGCCTGATTCTTCTATGGAGTAT
>PVKM010017479.1:13410-25981 GCA_004027735.1 Carollia perspicillata
AGCTGGGCTGCATGTCCAGCGCGTGGACAATCCTGTGGTTGGCTGGACTGCCCCTGCTATGCCTGTGCTTTCTTTAGCAATTGGTCGGAGAGGCTCGTGATCAGAAGGCTGAGGTAACTGTCCAGCTGGCTATCTGCCAGGTCAGTTCTGTTCACCCTGCTCTTCTTATCTTCTTGGAATACAAGCCCAGCATCGTTAGTGGTTACGGCTTTTTAATCTTTTTTTTTCTTAACACTAACTCCTACTCCTTGTTGCATGCAGCTTTCTGTGTCTTAATATTAACTCTTTCTTTGTTCTCTACAGTATTCACTCCTCTGGAGACCTCTTTCCTGTAGTTGTCTGAAAGTGAATAGAGACATTTATCATTCTTACACCAGCTGCAGGGCATACTGTAGTACTTACTTCTGCCTCTATCCTCTAAGGTCTCCTGACCCTCTCCTAGAGGCCAACTTGGCTTGGAGAAGAGATCTAACCTCAGGCCAGTTTTCCCCTGTTCCCCCACATGACCTAAATCTCTTCTGTCAGAAATGATCATACATAACCTTGCACCAACAACATTGAGAGCACACAGGCCAATCTCAATGTAGCTGCATTCTCCTAGTTCTACCATCAAAGCAATCAACCCTTCTTCAGTATCCCTGAGCGAGTCAGCCTGCCTTTTACAGCTGGACATTGTTCTCCTCGCCTGAGCTGGGCACCAGCCCTCTGTACCTCTCAGTCGCAAGGACTGTATTTCAGATTCTCCAAGTAGTTCCTTTGAGGCCTCCTGTTTTAAGTTAGGGGTTAGATGGTAACATCCCACCCCACTCTTACCCCCTAAATACACATCTCTCCTCAGGATTAGAAGAAGTGGTCCCCAGACCAGCAACAATTCTCCTGAAAGAAATCTCTCCAGTGTTTATTCTACTCCAACCCATTTATTGATATTTTATTTGGGTTGAAGTGTCCAAGAGTTGTAGAATGAATTCCTCTGCCATTCATTTTTAACTTTGCACATGAAGAGAATTCATGATTAGGGATGAGACAAAGAATTAAAGACCATAATCTTCTACACACTTTGAAATTTATGTAAAATTGGAGCTTTTACCGTAACTGAACTGAACCTTTTTAGTATCTGATGCACTCTTTATTTAATTAAGCTCATTTAATAAAGTGGGTTCATCCTTTTGCTGACTCTGAACACCTAAGCATTGGGGTAATATTGGGCAGTTGCTTGATTACCAGATTGAAAGCCTTACTTACAAACCTGTGTTGCTGATGAAAGTGACTAGTTACAAGGAAAGTAGGACTTCAAATCAGGAAAATCAAAAGAGAGAGAAAAGAGAACGTTAGGCAACTGGAAAGATACAGATGTTCATATCAGTCATTTTTTCATTCTTCTACCTAGTCAGGTTGTATTATTCATTTATACAACAAACCAGCAAGGACTGAATAAATTCTCCTGAGTGATGTTCTTAAATCTAAGAAGCTTCCAATTACAGAACAAAGTTATTTAAATATAGTAACAATCTTTATTGGTTATTTACGATGATAAAAAGAATACATGCTTATTTATAAAATTTCCAAATATGAATAATTTAGAAACCAAAATGGTCCTAATAAGTTGACACAATTCTCCTCACCATAAGAGCCTTGGGAGCCTCAAGGTTTTTTGTGTGCACATTATAACGTATCCCATGAAGATGCAGAAAACCTATAAATAGTCCTTTCCTGCTCTACTGATGCTACAGGCTGAATATTTGTATGTGCCCCCAACCATCGACAGCTTCATATATTAAATCCCAAAGCCTAAGGTGATAGTACATGAAGGTAGGATCTTTGGGAAATACTTAAGTCATGAGGGTGGAACCCTCTTACAGAAAAGACCCCAAAGAGCTCCCTAACCTTTATCCTATGTGAATTTACAGTAAGAAGACAGCCAGCTATAAACCAAGAAGAACCCCAATCAGACACCCAATCTGTCAATGCCTTGATCTTGGACTCCCTAGCCTCCAGAACTTTGAGACATAAATTTCTGTTGTTTATAATAAGCCAACCGGTTTTTGATGTTTTTGTTGTAGCAGCCCAAACAGATTAAGACACCTGGAATTACTGTAGCACTGTAGCCCCCCACTTAACAACTCATAGGAAGTTACCAAGATTTCTGTGGACTCCGTTCCATTTAAAGTTCAAAGAAGTTACCATGTATAGTCCATCACTTGCAAGAGGTTTAATAAGGAGACATTGGAGAAAACCGATCAAAACATAGACGCTTTGATTTTATTGAGATGGCCAGAAGCATTTTGAGGAAAGCAATGTTTATAAGGGAGCAACTATCCTCCCCTCATTCCTCTGTGCCTCACATTTCAAAAGTCCTCCCTAAGGCTATTGGGAAGAGCATACACAAGAGAATCACCCATAAGGTTAAAGGGTGTGACCTGAATTGTGGAAGAGGTTCAGCATTTTGCTACAAGTGCTGAGGATGGTGAATTCAACAGAGGTACCTGGTGCTGAGCCTGCATAAAGACGTGTGCTGATGAACATCTTGGCCCAGAAAGGGTCTGGATTAGCTCCTCCCCATCTTCCTCTTCTAGCCCATTAAATTCACCCTGAAAGCTTTGGTGCACTGCCCCTGAGAACCACCCTGTCCAGGAGTTTGTGTTCCCATGCAGGGCTGTGGAGAAATGCAACAGCCTCCACTGGAGGCAGCCTTCCTGAGAGTTTTCTTAGCCCAGACCAGGAACACATAGACAACAATGACCTACAAAAAAGTCACCTTGACACCCAAACCAGAAAAAGATAAAACAAACAAAACACCTATATGAACACAAATGCCAAACTTCTCAACAGAGTTCAAGAATCAAGGACGGTCACTTCTCTCACCCCTAACCCCAGTTGCACTCAGGAGGTTACCCTCCATGAGCTTGGGGATGGGAATGGGGGTGGGCGGGGGGGGGGGGGCCGCTGTGTTGAGAAGCATGAGGCCTGAGAATGGCTTTTCATTTCTTCATGTGCTGATGCTGTTGGGAAACCAGAGGTAGGATTATGATGAAAGAACATATGGTCAGAAGTAATTTTTTTAAAAATATTCTTGCATAGGAATTAGTAGGAATATAAAAAAGAAAATTGGAAGTTTTAATTAATTAAGGGGAAAGAGTAGGCTGGAAGAAAAATCTATGTCAATGGGACACAGAGGAGGTAAAGCGAATAAATAAAGGAAATAGGACATAGAGGCCTAACTAGGGCTAGAAGGGAGGATGAGTCAGATACACATAAGGGTCAGGGCCTAGTGGAGGGGTCAGCAATCTAAAAGAACCCCATAGAAATGACTTCAGAACCTAGTCACAGAAAACAGAGTTGAACTAACCACATAAAGGGAATTGAAATTACACTTAGATGATAGGAAAGTATAGTTATACCTTCAAATTAACGGTGTATATTACACTAGTGGATATTAACATGTTGTTTTAAAAAATAGCCAATTTTTATACATCATTTTTTCTTATTTTTTACCTGTTGAAATTTTAAAGTATTGAACTGTCCATCCAAATGAAACACTTGAAAAACCTCAAAATTTTTCTTTCTGTCATTTTGTCTGTGCTTTTATTGCTAACGGATAATCCTCCTTTTGATTGACAAATTCTTTCTTTAGTTATTTTAATTCCTTCAGTGGGGTTACAGTTAAGCCTTGCTGACCTAAAATCCTAGTAACTTTGCACATGTCTATCCTGATCCATTATGAGTTGATGTAGAATTTAGCTCTCTGTTCTGCTCCCTGTACCACCTACACTTAATCTTCTGTCAAAAGGATTTAACAGTGATCCAGGGTAAAAATTACTATGGGCCAGCGGAGGTTTCGGCATGCTTTTTCCTCCTAATACTACATTATCTCCTTTCCCCCCAATCCTTCCACTGTATCCAACTGAATTCATCATCACAGCTCTAAAAAGTTTCTTCTTTTCTTTGTAAAAGGACCTAAAGTGTGTTTGTAAGGTAATTGGCACATATGGTTCAGAGGCATATTTGGTTCTGCTAGAACATTTGCTCATTTGTATATAACCCAGTGGGGAGCCTGAGGGTTTTGTACAAGAGCCAATCCATGAAAAATTAAATGTCTATGGTCTACATTTTTTGTTTGAAATCAAAATAGCTTTTGGGGGGCCCCAATGTATAAGGTATATTTTAAAATGTAGTTTATCTATTTCATTTTTTTTAGAAAACTGTCTGTTTTTGATTTGTGGGCACAGTGGCAACTTTCCAATATCTCATTCTAAAAAAAGTAGATTGCATATAGTATCGTAATGTGAATTATGAAATTCACATTTCCATATTTTTACAATTATAAACTCTTAATGGATACTGTTCATACACTTCTCCTAATGGAACAACATTTCCACATGAACTGGTGATACATATTAGTTTTCTTAAGATTTTTCTCTGGATATGAAATAAATAATTTAGTCATAGTCTAGACATGTTAAAAAATCTTTTAAGACTCTCGGGTGTTTTTCATTGTGTCAATTCCTAAATCTGGTGTTTATGCACTTTTAAAGCATAAAAATTAAATTTGTTTATACAACTCAAACATAAAGTAATGTCAAATTCAGTTTATGATATGAGTAGAAATTACAGTAAAAGTTTATTTTGAATGATGATATTGAGAAATGATCCATAGCACACTCAATAATTTTAACAAAGGATGTATTTTTTTGTAGTTTATAGCCTATGTTGTCTTTTTTTTTGTAACAACAGGGTTCCTTTCCTGACTCCAACATTTATTCTTTTTTTTCCTCCCAACATTTATTCTTTCTTATAGTTGTGTTCCATTTGCCTCATTTCTGGGCAGTTTCTCAGCTTATTTTTGAAATCAAAGTATGGCTTTTAGTGTGCAATTCCCACATATTAACAAGTTCTTGGTCATAAAGTTTGTAAAAGCATTCAGTCTTACCAGAATTTATGGGGTTGAAGTAGCTCAAACATAGATAGCCAGCCCTGTAGCATAATGTGAAAAAATTTAAAACTGATCTAAGTTTTTAAACAATTGACAGGCTAAAAAATCCTTGTTTTCATCTGTTGCCAAATATATACTGTGAATTTTTGCGTTGTTTTTTAATGATATAAAGTAGGAAATTTCAAATATATCAAATTGTGATTTTTAATATTTTAATTAAAAATATGAAATCTAGTTCCTGAGGTTTGGAAACAATTCCAGGAGACTGTAACCTTAGGCTAGGTTTTTTTTTTCCTTTTTTGAATTTTTATGAATTTGAATCAAACTGAAGACATATGCCAGGGAGCTAGATTACAAATGTTTCTGGACTAGGTTTCAAAGGATGAAAAAGAGCTTATCAAGCAGACTAGGGGAAAAGTGAGCAAACATCACTCCATCACAGACGTACCACATATAAAGTCATACAGCATGAGATACTGTTACCAGTAGATAACTCTGTCGGGAATGCCAGGGAGTCTCTGCCCATTGCCAAGGTGAGAGGAAGGGGAAGTTCTTACACTGACCAACCTAAAGGATAGCAAGATAATTGGATAGAGGAAAAAGCCCTCCTCCTGCCTCCCAGTATCAGATTGGGGCTGGGACCAGCAAAAGGCAGGCACATGCACCATTGAAAACAAAATGGCATAGCGGGAGGTGCTAGACCAGAGAAGCCTGTCAGTCTAGCCTGGGGAAAGAAGGAATTGGTTGGGAGGTGGGCCCACCCAAAGCACAGGAAAGTTTGGAAAGTTGATTGGTAATTTCGAGAAAGAACCTGACCTGCCCCACAACCAAGCTAATGTAATATAATCCCAGGGGAACAAAGAAATGGTCTCTGAGGCACACTTGCCACACGGTTTAGCAGCCATGTGGCCCACGGCCTCCAGGAGGGAGCATCTTTCTCACTCTCTCTTGCCTACTTGGTGATGCGCCAGCCTATGCTGTCATGCACTCTCTTACCCATGAGCATGTGACCAAGCGGCCCTGGCCCATGCACCGCCCATGGTTGTGCTGGCTCCACACACAGGCTCCAGGAGGAAGCCTGAGATGGACAGCAGCCAGGAACAAGCTAAGTACTGGGATGGGGACTGCCACTGCTTTGTATCTGCCTATAGATTTCAAAAAAATTGTACTTTAAATTGTTGCAGGGATTCTGGACACTGGCTTTTGTCTTGGTCTGCTTAGGATGGTTGGGCTTTTTTCATGCAGAAAGAGCAAATGTGTTTTGAGACAGGACTCTGCCATTCTTTCAGATTGTACAGCACCTGAATACAACTTTCTGTAGGGTAAATGGAGGCATTCTGGCTTCCTTACCCAGGTGTTTGGGTAACTAAGGGAACCAGTTTTCCCATAACCTTGAATGGGTCTGATTAGTAGTGTCCTTATAGTCTTGAGACTAGGTCCGATAAACTGTTCCCATAACATGAAATGGGCTCGAGTGTGCACAATTATGCTATGTTATGTAATTTCCTGGCTGGAAGCCGGCTTTGTTTGCCTCCAGTATTTAAGGCAGTACAGGCTTCTCACTAGAGGCACGCAGCTTGCAGCATGTGTGGCTTGCCCACCCATGAATAAAGGCACGTCAAGTATACCCACGGCTCCATGCATTTTCTTCCGTCTCCCTGAATCTAGAGTGGAGCTGCCAGGCTGCAACACACCTTGGCTTTTGTTCCAGAAGCTGCCTCAGGTGTGTAGCTTTTGTGGCAGCAGGCAGCAGAACCTCCTTTTTTTTTTTGGTTCATTTACAATACTATGTTCAGTATTACTTAAGCAGAGTGTGAGTGGGAGGAATTAGCCAATTAAGAGACTAGGTCATGAATGGGTTATATCCCCATTATTGGAGCTTACACTGAGAACCAGTGAAGTGTTCAAAGTAAGGGAGAGATATAGGACTTGCATTTAACAGTGGTTGGAAATGAGATGAATTTGAAACAGGGATTATTTAAGGCAAAATGCTGTTGCTGTAGTCAAAGCAAGGGATGAGAAATGCTAAACTGAGGCTTTTAATATGAAAGAAGAAGATAAACTTATGAGCTATTAGTAAAGATTAATTTTCAAGACCTGGTGTCTAAGTGTGGAGGGGAGACGGGCAAGTCTGAAATCCACACAGCAAACCAACCAAAGGGCAGGCTGGAACTCAGGCAGGAAGTGACATTGACAGTCCACAGGCAGAGTTTCTTTTTTTCTCAGGGAACCTCAATTCTGTTCCTATGGCCTTTCAACCGATGCTATCAGACTTATCCAGATTACCTAAAATAACCTCCTTTACTTAATCAACTGATCCCAGATCCCAGATGTTAATCACATCTGCAAAATACCTTCACAGAAAACCTAGTTAGTGTTTTATTGAATAATTAAGTACTCTAGCACAGCCATTTGATACAGGAAAATGATGGTTACAGATTCTTTTTAGGATTCTGAATTAAGAGTTGGGGAGAGTGACAGGGTTACAAATTCAAATAGGAAGTACTTGAGGAAGAACAGATGGAAATGAGGAATGACAGAGAAATCTACAGTGTTTTGGATTCTAAAATGCATTTTTTTTTTACATTTTAATATCTATAAAGTTAGGATGCAGCTTATAATTGATGAGGTCTTACCATGATAATTGGCATTTTTTTCTTAGTAGTTTATAAAATGATGGTGTACCTTACCATCAACGATACCTTATATTTAAAAAAAAACAGGTAGTAGGTTTGATTTGGTATTTTGAATTTGAGTACTTAGAGACACAGGTAGCTCTAGTTCATCAAAGGTATGTAGGAGACAATGAAACTCAGCTAAGAGGCTTTCCATGAAGATAAGGCTTTGAGTCATCTGTACTCAGGTGAAAGTTGTAGCAATGGAAATGGAGGAAATCCCTCAAAAAAGCAGGCAGCATGAAAATAATCAGTTGAACAGACAACCCTAAAGAACACCAAACTTTAAGGGAGAATCAAAGAAAAGGAGAACTCAGAAAAAAGAAAAGAAAATATCACAGAAGCAGAGGGAGGAGATAATTTTAAAAAGAAGTGAGTGATTATGCATGTTAAATATAAGGAGAAGACCAGTAAGTACCCACCGAGTATGGCAATATGGGTGTCAGTAATGACTTCTGGAACAATTTCAGTGAATGGGGAGGAAGAAGACAGGTGTATTGAATTAGATAATGAAAGCGAATTAGGATAGCAGAGGATATAAATATGAACTAATTTTTAAGGAAGTTGACTAAGGAGGGACAGAACAATGAATAAACCAAGTGGAGGCATTGAGGGCAGAGGGGGGTTTGTTAGATATGACTCACATCTGAACTTATTTCTAAGATAAATAGTAAAGTCATGGACCAGTTAGCACATTAATCTAAGTTTGGTTATTAAATCTTTTTATCCTCAACCTGAACTCTGAAGAAATGAGATAACCAGTTTCAAGAGATGAGGTGAGTCAATCAACCAGCATTCTGGAAGAAATGAAAGAGTACACCCGAAAGGGGCAACTCCTGAGAGTTAGAGGACTGGACTATTTGTACAGGTGTGAGTAGGATCAAGGGAAATCAATCCTAGGTTTGGCAACAACAGGAGGTCACAATGACAAGAAGTTACTGGGATCTGGAAAGACCTATAAGCTTAGGAAAGAGCTGCTTAGCAGCCATTGTCCAACCACATTCCCCATGGAGAGAGCCCCGGGAATAAACACACTGGCCTCTCTCCTTCCACCCTCTGTCTCCCTCAGCGCCTTCTTTTGGGTGAACTTAACAGGAAGCCAAGGGCAAGGGAGTCTGTTTGATGCCAAGTGTGATAATCAGCCTCCTAAGGTACACAGCCGGTGGAAGATGTGTCTGGAGGATCAGATGAAAGATATCCAGCAGCAGAAGGAATGGGAGTGAGGTCTGGGACAATGGGAAAAGAGAGGTCTGGGAAAAGAGAGGGCATTTCCCACAGATTCTATTGTTTTCTAGTAGTAGTGGCAAAAAATACTATTCTAATTGTTGTCAAGTTAATAAGAAACTGATATTTCTAAGTAAGAAAAAGCCCAATATCCTTTTCTTAATTATATTCCATTCTTCATTTTATATTGTATATGATGAAAACAACCATAAATATTTGTGTTTTTAAAAAAGATTCCAATTCTCCGTAGAACAACTACACTACTCACATAACGATTCGTTTTTGTATTAGATTACAGCTTTCCATTAAGAGGATGGCTCTTCTTTCAAGAATTTAAATAAACTGCTGTTTTAAAAAGTAATTTTCAGTTAGATTTAACCCTGAAAAATAAAGAACACTGTTAAAACTTTCTATATGTCTTATAGACCAAGTGACCTCTGTATGGAGGATTACACACCTTTCTCACTTTTTAGCATCAATTGTAAATAATCTTTAAGTAGCAGACAACTTGAGGATTGTATCAACTAAAAAGTCAATGCCATTTCAACAAATATGAGACCTTAAGAAAAAGAACCTAGAACCTAGAAAAAAATCTGATTTTTAAAATTGTTATTATCCATACATAAACATATATTCACATATACACTTTCTGGATTGATAGCTCACTGGCATTCTAAGAAACCTTTTTACGTATTAAAGTGGAAGGCACCTTCGGTAATAAAATTTGATAGAAAACTCTCAAAAAAGTTTCTTCTTATAACTTTTAACAAATAAAAATACATACTTTTTTTTCTAAGCCATTACACCAATTAATATCTAGAATATTCTTAATTTTGAAAGGAATATGGAATTTGTAGAAGATAAGAAATTGTCCCATTTCTGATATCTCAATTCATTTTTTCTAAGGTTGGATTTGTTTTCTGATACACAAATTCAAGTTTTCACAATATTTTTTAAAAAACTCTTCAGTCTTCACCTTATCTATCCAGGTCAACTATCCGTTCACTATTATCTAATTATCCTGTAACCTATATTATTTGGGGCTATTTGTAACCCAGTCTCAGACTCACATTCAAAGAAACTAGTTGGGTATACAAATATAATAGAAGCAAGGGAAATTTTTACTAAGTCTCTAGAGAAATCAGCAACGGATAATTCGGGTAATTAAACTTCTTCAGAGTCCTCTTTAGACCTTACTCTCATTTTCTCTCACATGTCTGCAGGGGCAGATTTACAATGATGCTAATGAAGCCTAAACTTAAATGACCCACTTACACAAGCATTTCCCATGGTCCCTGAAAGAGGTCCCAGCACTGTGTTCATACAATCTTATATTTTTTGTAAAACTTTTGGAAGTAATGTAATTTCACTTTGATCACTTAATGACAATATCTCTTTCCAGTTGGCCTATCTCTCCATCACACTTCTCCTCACATCAGGGTGTTGGGGAGGAAAAATCTGTCTCTACCCTTCAATATTCTCTTGTCTGGCTCACCAAAACTGTCAGGGAGGAAAAATTATCCTCTATCCTTTAAGTTCTTCTGCCTGTACTACTAATGACATTAACATGAGACAGATTAGCAAGAGAAAAACAAATTAAAGTTTAAACAGCATTTATAACTCCTATATACATGTGAGAGATCCAGAAACCCTGAGTAACTCACCACAATGGCAGAAGGCGTCACCTAAAATACCACCTTTGGCTACAGACAAAAGTTCTAATGGGAGGTTAGCAAGAAAAGCACAGCAAACAAAGGTAAGATTGTTGTGCAGATTTAAGTTTGGATCTTTTCCATTGGTAGTAAAAACAGGCCTTGTATAATAAAAGAGACACCCTTACAGATGGATATTTTCCTTACAAATGTAAATGTTCCTTACAAAGGGTAACTTCTACTTCAAAACTTCTTCCAGGGCAGTGTGTTGTTTCTTAAAATTAGACTAAAATAATAGCCCAAAGAGATCTTTTTAAAAAATTTTATCCTCACCCAAGGATATTTTTTCATTACTTTTAGAGAGGGAGGAAGGGAGAGACAGAAACATGGATAAGAGAAGGAAGCATCAATTGGTTGCTTTTTGTAAGAGCCCAGACAGGATCAGTGCCCAGACGGGGCATCATATGTGAAAGGACTAAGCCAGTGCTATTAGCTTTGGTGGCACCATTTGCTGATCAGGTCTGTGAACTTTTTAAATATGACTGCCATTTTACTCTTCTGAGCTTAGATCTCCAGAACTGGAAATTACCGCAAAGCAAGAAGAGAGCTAACAGATCCCTATAGAAGATAACATTGGAATAAACTGCAGCCTGATATTATAACACCCCAGTAACCCAGGGGCCACACAATAGCAACCTCCCCATCCTTTTTTAATCCAATTATAGCCCAATAAAAGCTCAAAGTCCCCACCCCTCAGTGCTGGTGTATCTCTCCACACCATGCCCCTCTCCTTCTTGGAGAGTGAATAAAATCTTTACTCTCTACACTTTCTTACTTTGTGAATTCTTTCATAGCCCACATCACCAACCACCCTAACAGTATGCATTTGGATTTGGGGGGTCACATGTGCTGCACCCAGACCAGGGGTCAAAACCACAAACTTAGGAATGTGCCTGACCAGGAATCAAACCTGCAAACTTTTCGTTACAGGACGATTCTCCAATCAGTGCTCTGAGCCACACTGGCTAGGGCCCAATCTTTCGGGGATGGCAAGCTCTGCTCCCCTTCCAGTATCTTTTCAGTCTCCACAAGCATTCTGAGGATTCATCTCTGGGTAAGGAGGGTTAGTGTTCCATTTATTCTGGGTTTAGTGGAATACATTTATGTGGCTCATAGTCACACTCATGTATAGTTAACCTATTGCTAGGCATCTAGGTATAAGAATGAATTCCAGAAATACTTTTACTGCCCACTATTTTTATGATTGTATAAAAAGGTTTGTTCTTTTCTTGATTCCTGGCACAAAGCCACTAAAATCCTTGTAGTTTCCTGAGTATTGGGAGTGTCTTTTGTTATTCATAATGACCCCCTTTGATCACACCAAAGTTAAAGTTAGTGCTGTAACTTAGGGCAGGCCCCCTAGATAGCCTCACTAAAAACAAAAAACAAAAGCAAAACAGTAATTTAGAGGCTTGGAAATTTCAGCTCTACTCCTTGACCTCAGGAAGGTGGAGTGTGGGGGGTGGGCCTGGATCTTAAGTTTTATGAAACTTTTGAACAAGATTTTATGAGCTTCCAGGTTGGTGAGCACACGGAGATGATGGGAAAGTGGTGTGCTCAAAGAGGGCATGAAAGCTTCATGAACCTCCCCGATACCATGTGCTATGCTCCTCTGCCATTTGGCTATTCCTGAGTTGTGTCTCTTATAATAAACAGGTAAACATAAATCAGGTGCTTTGGTGTGTTCTGTGAGCCATTCCAGCAAATTATCAAGGGACTTGTGGGAAACCCAGATTTAGAGCCAGTCTCTCAGAAATATTGTGACCCAGTGCTTGAGATTGGTGTTACAAGAGAGGAAAACACTTTCCTTTTCCCTGAAATTTCTTTGGTCTGGAATAATAATCTGTCAGTGTAAGAAATGTCCAAGCCTGTAGGGAATTTTAATAAGACTTTATTTATACCAAAACTGGAAAAATTATTGGGGACCACCCTGCCTGGTTTCGGAAGCTGTAATCCCCCGTGGTTAAGGTTGAGTAAAGGACCTTGGGACCATAAGCCACTTAAGAGACAAAGCTTATCTTCCTTGTAGG